>VUQR01012270.1:96197-143198 GCA_015108515.1 Hemichromis elongatus
GACAGTGATGCAATTGTGGGTAACTTATAATAGCAGACTGACACTAACATTTAGGTTTAAGCGCCACCATCAGTCTCAAGGAGCCTTTAACAAGCATTTGCAGTGTAAGTGCTTCTCAGTCCGCTGCACTGTAAAATAGCTGACATGACATGAAGAGAAGAGAAGCAATGCAGGGAAATGGGAAACATTCATAAAACACATCCGCCGGTAGATTAGTCCACGTAACAGAGCCAGCGTCGGTCAATGCTTTTTTTTCAATGTCTGTTCTAACTCTGGGAAACATACATTTGTAAAATATTGTAAAAGAAAAGGCGGTACTGGTTATGGCTGGTACACATGTACATGCAAAAAATAAGAAGGAACCAGATAGAGCAACAATGCATACACACATCCAAAGGCATTTTTTTTGGAAAGAGGAAAAACCACAGAAGAAGGCCCAGCAAAGCGGACACATCATGTTCTAGCAGGCTAATTTCAAAACTAAGTTACAGCATTCTTGTACCAGCTGTGTCAAAAGTCCTGCCTTCCTGGAACATGTCCTTTAAAGGACTGAATTGTGAAAGACCTCTATGATATTTTAACAGGGAGGATTTTAATCATACTTTTCCACTTGCTCTCTTACACAGTCCTGACTAATATTTTGAAACAGCCTTGATTCATAGCACTGCTTTTGGTTTGTTGGTCCTCTTCCAGTGTTCCCAGATTCACAACTTATCTGCTTACACTTCCATTTAATCTTTCTCTTTCTCTCTGCCCTCATACTGCCAACACGGTGCTTTTACTAAAACACTGTTTTAATTCACACAACATGACATTTGCTCAACATCTGTGTATAAGTGTGCGTGTGCGTGTGCCAGGATAAATCACCGGCCTGTTTTTCGGACAGACTCATCAAAGGGGCCAGTGTTCACATCCTCTGCTGTCAGCAGCAGAGACAGAGGAGTCTGTGAATGCACACGGATGTGGGTGTGTGTGTATGAGACAGAAAAAGGACAGAGTGTGCAGTGGAAGGAAAGGTGTGAAAGAATCAGAATGGCAACTTCAGCATGTCCTGAGGAAGGTGTACAAGTGTGCTACAATTTGGTGCACATTTCAGATCAGTTCGCGCTGTGTCCAGTTAGGATGAAATGAGATACTTGGTTAAGCTGCTTCCCAGAAGTTTTATAAAGAATTGCTGGGAAGTGGTAAAGGTCGCACCACATTTACTAACATGCATAACTTCATATAATTACATTACTGGAAGGAGTTTCACCATCTTTTCATGCAGTGGACTTCTATTTTAATGCCCTCTGTGCTGTAGTGTTACTTATTCGTTTATTTTTTGTCCACAGGGATTATGATTTATTTATTCTGTGGTTTCACCTCAGACTCCACCTTTATGAGAATATGACTGGTTCTTGTCAATCTTGTTTGTCAGCAATCCTATGAAGTTCCTATTGCCATGAAGGCTGTATTTAACTACATCGACACCTTCTCCTCCCGAGTCCGAGAGATGGAGCAGCAGAAGAGGGATGGAGTGGTCTGTAAGAAAGAGGACAAGCCCAGATCTTTGGAAAACTTTCTCTCCAGGTGAGGATTTCTGTGGAAATATACAGCATGGCCAAAACACTGTGGATGTAAAAACATTAAAGCCTTTTTTTCTGACAAAGACATTTTAAGAACTACTGGCGGGGATTTGCTGAAATTCGGCCATGAGTGAGATCAGTTAACAAAGCCTGCACACAAAAGATAGACAGAGCCACCGTGGCAACTTGCATTGATTCATGGCTGTGAACTCTTGTTTTCAAGCCTTAAGCTTTACCGTTACGGCTTGGTGTTTTTGAAAACATAATTCATCATATTTTACCGAGGTTAAGAAAGTTATTAGCTAACACTAGCAAGCTTGGTTAATAAGCTGGCAATTGTAAACTGTAAGGGGATTCCTTGTAACTATCTATCATAAACTGTATGTGCAACGGCTGGCATAGATTTCCTTTAATTAATGCAATTAATGTCTACAGTTGAAGAACAGGCTTCTTGGATTGTATGTATCATAAAGCAGGGTATGTGATTTATCAGGTAATAACATTAATGATGGAAGGCATCATCAGTTGAAAGGTCGACGTCAGTGTATCAGTGGAAGAAGTGGCTTTAGGGTGCCCATAATTTAGGCATCTAAATTATTATAGTTTTGGTCTATTTCTATTTTTAGCCGACTAAATATCATTGAAAGTGTAAAAGTTTGCATCTATTTTCCTTAATATCAAATGTGACATGTGTCCACATGCCCGCTCTCCTCTTCCTCCCAGGTTTTGATATTTTGTCACGTTTTCTGCACAGGGAGATTACATCTGATTGGGTCCGTTTCAAACTCGTCCTGCCTTTGTACATAGCTTAAATATTTCTGATTGGATCTCACGTTTTTGTTTTGTTTTTTTTAATTCGCTGACCAAACCAAATAAATTCCATCATACTACTCTGCCTCGTGCATTAGTTTTTAGTTTTAATTAGTTTTAGTTATTGTCTCCCTTTCATCATGAACACAAATGTAATTGACAAAAACTATGAAAAAAATAATTGGTCAGCGAAATTAACACCGGTTAAGAGCACCCATGCTGATGTAGCATTAAATTGAAGCTTAAAAATAACATACACACACTATTCTATAGATTTGCATGACAAATCGAGGTATTCAGCACACCTTTTTTTTTTATAATGATATTTTATTGAGATTGATGCTATGTATAGGTTTTGCCCCCAGGATCTATATAGTCAGTGTAGTTGGAATTACTGGGTGGTCCCGTCATGCTGTGTCCACATCAGTCAAATATCTGTTGCAGTCAGCTGGACCACAATTAAATAATTCTGAGCAGCACTTGGCAGCCTGCTGCAGCCTGCATGTGTGTGCTCCATGAAAATCAAAAGTAACAAAAACCCTGCCATTCCTCAAGGCTGAATCATTTCAGTCACATTTTCTCCTGGAGATGTCTATAGCAGATAGGCTGTCTTTTGTTGCCATAGAGACCTGAATCCCCCCTCCCCCCCCGAACACAGTGTAGAGATCTGGCAGGTTTTTGACCATAATTCCGGGTTGTCACCCTCTGGCAGTAATAGAGGGAATATGTAGCACACAAGCACAAACTCCTTGTCTTGGTACAGAGCTCTCACTGCGGGACCAAAGTGCCACTTAAATCCGGGCTCAAATTTTCTGTGATTGCAGGTTCCGATGGAGACGTCGCCTGTTCATCATCTCCGCTCCCAACGACGAGGAGTGGGCCTATCAGCAGCAGCTCTACGCCCTCAACAGCCAAGCCTGCAATCTGGGTGAGTCACCAGAATTAAACCAGTTTCACTTTTCAGAGGTCACTTCAGTTGCTAAAAGCTCAACTATGCTCGCCATACAAGCTTTAATTGAGTCTCTCTGCTGTTTGGTGTTGTGTAGGTGGTGTAGGGTTTTTTTCCTCCGAAATCTGATGCCTGCTGCAACCGAAAAACAAGTCTATAAGAAACACAGTTGCAGGCTGAATGAACCAATTGCTAGTGTGACTATTACTCCTTATTCTAATTCATCGTAAAGTGTTGCAATGTGCGTGTTGACTGTACTCTTTACCCTATAAGAAATGTTGGAAGAGATTGAACAACTGACCTTCAGATCAGTGAAAGAGGCACAGCCGCCCATAACAATTTTCTGTTCCTGCAAGCCCCAAAGTACAAATATTCCCAATATCCTGGGAAAGAAATACCTGAAAGAGCAGAACTCTTTACGAAAGTGACCATAGAGAGAAACTTCTCTTTGATGACATGTTTACTTCAAGGTGACCTTCATTTCACACGGGCCTGTGTTGAGTCCCTGCCTGCCAAAATGTTAGTCAGAACTTTCATGAATATGCTAATGCAATGAAGAAGCGGATTACAAGGAATGTTTTTTTGTTTACCAGACATTATCAGCCTGTGTTTATGCACATGAGCACTATGTGTGTGTTAATGCATGTGCACCAGCGGATGTGTAGAAGGATCCCAGATGACGGAACTGGCAAAGAACTGTGCTGTTAGCTCTTTTCCTCCCCTGGCTGGAGCCTTTTCAGCTGGCCAGTTAGTCAACTTTTCCACAGTAACTTGAAAGTTATTACTGCACATCTCAAAAAGAGGCATTTGTCTCAACTTTGCATATCTCAACAACTTGACATGTTTGACAGGTTTATGGAAGATAAATGTAAACTTTAAATACCCCATGGTGAACTTTTCTTCTCTGGGAAACCAAATAACTGCTGTCAGCAGGACTTTCTACCCAAGATAAACCTCACGCTCCTGTTTTGTTTGCACAAGTTGAAGATTTCAGACATTTCTTCCTGGCTCCCTTCAGAGTTTTGTTGCTACTGCACATTCATATAGGTTAACATAGTCATTTAAAAACAGGAGTTTGACCTTGAGTCAGATGTTTTATTTGCAACAATCAGCTATTAGATCTACAATGGAAAGTGCTACCATTTATCTGTGTGAGTGCACACTGTTTTTCTTTAATTCAACAAAACAGCTTTTCTTGCTTTATCACTAGATCCAGTTTAGGTTCTACTGGGACTTTTTTCCCTTCGTGTGTTGCTCTTGGCTGGTTTAGAACCCAGGGCTGCCCCCTCGCTCCCTCATCCCACACAAAGGCCTGTCCTGCTGACTGGGCTGAAGGCCTGAGAGGTTTGATCCTGGTATTCAGCACTTGGCGCTGACCAAGTGAAGCCAGCGTTCTCCTGTGTTCAATGTGGGCTTTCTCGCTTCAGAGGAAACTGATTTTTTGGCAGGGCTTTCCGGACCACCATCACATTTTCCTCCCTTTACCTAGAGACCAGTGCTTAGGATGGTTCCAATAACCGTATGGAATAAGCAACAATCAACCTAAATAAGCAAGAAATCTGATAAGAAACAGTTGGTCAGCATACTGCTGTTCTCATTTGAAGTCTTACTGTTGACTAAAAAGTGTTTGCCTCATTCTGATGTCTTTTCAAAAAATGGTTGCCATGGTGACACAGGCCTGAGGCACATCGCCATTCTGAAGCTGGTCGGAACAGAGTCTCCAGATATGGGCGGAGTCTTGGAGCTCTATCCTATCAATGGTAAGAATTTTTAATGCAAAATAGTGAACAGAAGAGGTCTCTACTTTTGGTATTTGAGTTCAGTGTGATATGTTTACATGAAGGGGAAAATGTAGATGTGCTACAGCTGTACTCATAAGTACATCGTTTCTAACCTGATCCTCTCTTCCATCCAGGGAGTGCTACCGTGGAGCGTGAAGGGCTCTCAGCTACGCTCGTGAAGGACATGAGAAACTACTTCCAAATCAGCCCAGAATACTTCTCAATGCTGCTGGTGGGGAAGGATGGCAATGTAAAGTCCTGGTACCCCTCACCCATGTGGTCCATGGCCATTATCTACGACCTGGTAGACTCTATGCAGCTCCGCAGACAGGAGATGGCCATCCAGCAGTCGCTTGGCATGCGCTGCCCTGAAGACGAATACGGTGGCTATGGTTACCATCAACATGGATATGAACACGGTTATCAGGACGGCTATCACCAGGGGTATGGTTACTAACAGCTGTGTGCTACCCAGTGATGCACACTGCCCTGCAGCTGGTCCTTGGTGCTACGTTCCTTGGGCCATAACCTTTTTGTGTCTCCCACCGGGCATTTGGCACAGACGAATATTTTGTAGCACTTAGTGAAGGGAAGAAAACTGCTTTTGAATATCCAGTTCTTTAACATTCCCTATATAGCATAGTATGCTGCAAGACTTTATACTTAGCAGCGTCAGATCTGGTTAGTCAGCAAATTTATGGATGAACCTAAAGGTTCAGAGATTGATTGCTTACATTTAGTTTTCGTCATTTTTTTGTTTCAACTTCAAACATTATTGCATCATGTGTCGTCTCTTACTGGCCCATCTGGGTCAAACTTACTGGTCAGATTTTCAGCACACACTTTGATTTTGTAGATAATAGGACATATTTATTGGACATCTGTTGCATTTGAAGTGCAGTTACCAATAATATTATTAAGAGCATCACATTATTTCTCTTTTGTAAAGTTTCTGTTGCTATACATTGTTTCTATTTATACTCTGTTTCTATATGGCTATATGAAAATAAACATTTGTTTACTACCAGGTCCTTTGAATTATTTGCCTCACTTTCAGTGCCAACACTGTAATAATCTTTATTGCAGCGGCACCTCCACCTAGTGGCAAAACTGGAGAAATACTTTTAAGTGTCTTGAAAAGAAACGGTCTGAGGCACTCAGATAGTTAGATAGTCAGATAGTTAAAAAGCTTTTATTTACTCATGGCTAGTAAGATAAAAACATGCCGACACGTTTCAGCCAAAAAAGGAACAAAATCTAATTCTCCATTAAGACCAGGGAACTGTGTAGCTTTTAGTGTATAACTCCAAAATGACTCTTTGCAAGAGTTTCTTAAGCCTATCACCTCCTCTAACTGAATGTTCTAAATGTTCAATCCATATAATTTTAAGAGAGTTACAGCTTCCATGATTTGCATCTTTATCTTATATATTTTTGACTAGCATAATGCTTTTGATGTCCAACTTCATATTTGTTATTTCTTTCAGTTTTCAGTGCTTAGTTCCACATTCATGAGTATTTTTCTTTGTAGTCAGTTACATTTATACATTCTAAAAAGTCTGAGTGTGGTGATACTGGTGATACTACTGATGTTTTCAACCTGCTTAATTTCAGTAGGTGTTACTGATTTCCTTTCTTAGGGTAATGAAGAAGCAGATTATTTGGCAAAAAAGCAGTGGAATGGAATAGAATTATACTTGCCATATGGTCCTCTGAAATACATAGATAAATAAATCAATTACGGAACAATGGCAAAAGGAATGGGAAAGTGATGTAAAGGGAAGGGCATATTTTTCAATACAGTATACAATAAGATCAGAAAAAACATTTGCCCATTGACAAGAGAAGAGATTCAGTTATTTTTATGAGACTGGGACTGGATCATTGTGGGCTCAGGAGTGGGCTGGCTCTAATAGGGAAACACCCAGACGGCAAATGTGATTGTGGAATCGGAAACAATGAAGCACATATCAATCGAATGTCGGAAGTATTCTCATCACAGAAGGAAGTTGTTTCAAGAGCTTGGATAAACCGGAGAAACTGTATTCAGTATGCGAACATTAATGACTCTAGATTCCTGGAGAAAGATTAAAAAACTGTTGCAGTATCTGCAAAGCATCAGTTTATATAACAGAAAATAGAAAGAAGAAATTGATATTGTGTGCTTAGAAGACATCAAACTTAAAGAATTCCTTTCTTTAACTAGGAAGTGAGAAGACCAACAAACATTTCAAGCCCTGACGAAAGCCCTGCTGGCTGAAACGCGTCGGCATGTTTTTATCTTACTAGCCATGAGTAAATAAATGCTTTTTAACCATCGCCCTCCTGAGTGCCTCAGATATTTTCAAGATTCATGTGGATCCCTTCACTGAAGAGCACCAGAGGTATATACATTTTTTTTTACACCCAAGAAGCACTTCCAGCATCTTTTCAATTTTCAATACTTTTAAGTGTATTTTAATGGCCATATAATGATTGAAACAATTTGCTCTACTGATAATATGTACAGTAGTTTCAAACCTTCTCAACTTACTGTCCCCTCAATGCAATTACATTCACAAACACACTTTGTGAGTAAGAGGGGCTGGAATCCACCTACACGTTTTCTTCTACTTATCCAATTAAGGGCATGGGGAGGTTTGAGCCTCTCTAAGCTGCCATAGAGCAAGAGACAGGGTTTGTATTAAAGTGTATGTTCATTTAAAGCTTAGACTGGGTTACAGTCTCTTTTCTCTTGGATCCGTACAATGTTAGGGAGTGTGTGTTATATAGATATTCTACCCACCTGCTATTTAACAAAGGAAGGCAAGGGAGCCAAAACAGCTATCAAGCATGCACAGAGTCAAAGGAGAAAAACATGGAGTTAGAGCAGCCGATTTATGTGATACCTTATCGGTGTCACATAAATGAACATACATTCATGACAAGACACGAGTGATTGTATTAAATTGTATTACTTGCACAGAAGTAAAACAACTTGCCATTTATTTCGCAAGAAAATGCATTCACACATGAGGATTTTAATGGCACAAACAACAATCTTCAGACAAGAGGAAATTCAAGCCCCAAGTAAGAGAAGCAGGGAGTCTGCTGTGCTGACAGAAATTCAGGAATTAGTGGCAATTATGTCAATACCACTTATTGTGGCTCAGAAAATAAATACCAATAATCCAATGAAAATAATAGTCCAGGTGCAAGATGTATAAAACATTCATTTATATATTTTTTTCTGTTTCCACCTAAATTTTAGCAAGCCTCCTATTATTTGGGGGGAAATTTTGGGTCCTATAAAAAGCTGCAACTCTGCTTTTCTTTTGTTAACAATGAAAAACAACTTTTTTGCCTCTCATAGTGGTATTTTCTTTCTTTCCCCCTTTAGTTTGGACTTAATAATAGTTGCCTCTGTTCCTTTTCTCCCTTTGGTTGATTTTCTTCTTTTGTTATTCCAGAATTGAGATCACCAAATAAAAGAATATTTTTCTCCACCTCGATGCCAACTTCACGTCTTGTTTGTGGTTCTTTTATCACCATGTGAAATAATTTGAGCTGCAATTTCGTGTCCAGACAGTGAAAGGAGCTCCTACAGCCATTCGTGACTGCAGAATGGAGTGGAAACAAGGCTGAAGGACATGGGTTGAGTTTCATGAAGCTCAAGATTTGGAGGGGGGGAAAAAAGTGGCATGCCAAGATGTGTGTGTGTCAATTCCCAATACATGAACACTTCTGAATGTATAGTTTGTGGATTTGCATCATAGTGTGGATAAAGATTCAATATCACTGCAATTTCAAACACATCTATTATCAGAACAATTCTGAAACTGCAGTTTCTGTTCCTCACTCTTCCAGCACCAGTGAGCAGTCAAATAGCAGCATGTCCAACAGAAATCACGTGAAGAAATACAATGTTCATAAATGAGAATTATAATAAATCCAAAAGTGGCAAAAGCAGTATGACTTGTTTTCCAGCAAATAGCATTGCTGGCACTTTCCCCCACATGAATGACCACAGTGATCCACAAACAGGCACATTTCCAAAATATACAAATTTCGCTAATTCTGTTATTAAATGCCTTTTTTTTCTCATCCTAGGAGTCCATCACATAGATACATCAACAGTATCTTTCACTGTTTACCTGCTTATCAATGTTCAAATCAATGCTCTCACAGACGATGACCATGTCCATCCAGTTAATTGTGCAGTTTGACATCAGCAGCAGGAAAGATGCAGAGCTTCCTTTCTCCTGGGAGTGAGCTCTATCATTACTACAAGGACTCTTCATCAGATTCACTGTCTGCATTTGCCTTTGTCAGGAGCTCGAGCTCCTCGCCGTCCTGCAACACAAAATCGAGACAGGGCGTCAGAACGAATGCACAAGTGGTCAAATCTGCAGACACTGGGGTACTGCGCATATCTTCTTCTGTCTTCAGAAAGTGGTGGGGAGTATTTGCTCCCCGGCAAACACAGGGGTAGTACCTTGCGTTTTAAAGCCACGACTGCTAATGGAACAGCTGTTTTTGTTAGTGCTCTAGCAAAGAAACACCTGAAACTGGAATTTCATGTGAATTACAACGTTTCTTCGATATAGAACAGGACGCTGGGGATGAAAAGAATTCCAGGATAGTATCCCCACAGAGTACTGTATTGTCGAATACCTTCTTCCATCAAAAACCACTTGGCTACTAAAGGAATTATACGAAGTAAGGCTCCAGCATGAGTCTGGATGCCATTTTCATAGCTGGGAATCAGGTTTCCCCCTGCACTCAAGAAATGACATTACAGAGAAACAAGAGCCAAGTTTCCTGCAGAGCACTTGGTATGTGGGTGGGAGGAGAGGAAGTGGATATACATCAGGGTTAGGTGTGAGGAAAAGGAGTGTGTGGGCTTGTGTGCGTGATTACTGCGGATTTGTGATTTGTCTCCTACCCCTCTGGACCTCTCGAACACTTCCCCGTTGATCACCCGTAGTTTTTCCCGTTGCAGGCTATATTCCAGGTCCTTGGGCCGGCTGGCATTGTAGATAAAGATGGCCAGCAGGACCGTGGGTGCCTGGAGGAAGAAGTCCAACGAGGGGTGGAAGTCAAAGAGGAAGAGGGAGAGGCCTGTGACCAGAACAGTAGTGATCTGGCCAGTCAGCACATGGAACATGTTGTCTCTGAATTTTAAGATGAAAGCCACTGATAAGCCCAGGGCAGCTAGGGAGAACACAGAGAAGATTATGAGTTACTCAAATGCATACTAGAGCTAGATAAATGAACTAATCCAGTTAATAACATATTACATCCAGCAGCCTGATTAGTTTAGCTTAGCACTGATGCCAGAAGCAGCACCAAACACCCGCCAGGCTCTGTTCCAGCACCTTACAAGATCACAAGTTAAGATGATTTTGTCTATAGAGGATAGAAATGATACAACATAGTCGTTTGGCGATCGTGGTTCAGGGGGTTGAGGCGCTCATCTTGTAACCGGAAGGTTGCCAGTTCGATCCCCCAACTCTCTGTCCTGGTCGTTTTGTGTCCTTGGGCAAGACACTTTACCCTACCTACCGCCTACTGGTGTTGGCCAGAGGGGCCGATGGCGCGATATGGCAGCCTCGCGTCTGTCAGTCTGCCCCAGGATTGTTGTATAAAACAGTATTCAAATGTGCCTCTTAGGTTAGAACGATGCATTACAGTGTTGACTGAAGTTATCAATCTTGTGATGGGCAGAAACACCAAAAGTTAAAAATGTTAAGTGTAATTTTGTGGTCCCAGTGACTCCATAATGTCCAAAAGTGATGAAGCTGTTTTGGGCTCACATCGATTAGCTGAGCTGATAATAACACACAGACACATACAAGAAAAGCAGAAAAGGTCTACTTTTGTTTAACACTGACATTTTAGAAGAAACTGACGAATCCACCATTACCCACCAGTGACCAGCACCAAGCCCAGGGAATAAATGTTATGTCCATGTAGGAGGCCACAGTGCATGGTGAGGCCTCGTGCCTCACTGCTGAGCCCAAGAGTCAGACCATTAAACGCCACACCAAAGGCATACCTAAAAAACAAGCAGCAAACGACTGACGTTAGCACCAAAGTCACCCACGTGTCCTCTGCTTTCACATTTTCTTCACAAGCTGCTTCTCACAGTTTACTGTTCTGTATGAAGATGCTCTCAGTGAGCTGCTCTCCTTCTTTGAGAATCTTCTCATTGTAGATGTTGGCCATGGCAGAGATGAAGCACTGGAGGATGAGCAGGACGTGACCAACACCCAGAGATTGAAGCTTTGACACTACTTTGTCCTTCCAGGCCTGGCCAGGCAGGGCCGAGGCCCATGATCCACTGGAAGTGTAAAGGAACAACGATGTGAAAAAGGGTATTTAATATAATGTGTACATTACGTTTTTTCACTGTAGATTAATAAATAATAAATCCATTGTGGGGTTTTTTTATCAAGTTGCAAAAGAAATCCTTAGAACTTCTCAAAGCTCTCTGTGCCAATTTACTTACAGAACACTTTCTCAATATTATTAAAAATGACAGATGTGTCATTTATTAGAGTACCAAACCCATTTTCCATCCTTGTTTAAAAGACCTGCTAAAATAGTTGGAACTGATACATAATCCTTCCATCTCTCCCTACAGCTGTGGGCAGTTCAATATTCAGCTTCCCAGCATGAGCTGCAAAATCAACTATAGTTGATCTCACTAAATAAATAAATAATCAATAATAATTATCACTGTAATCAAATAAATGATTTCAATACAGTGATAAATGCTGTGCAGCCTCAGTAACTACGTTTCACCTGTCGTGGTGTTTTCATAGTGTTGAAATATTATATAAATATTCTTTATTTCATGTGAATAAATATGCTGTGTATAGTTCTGTTTTGTGCTGCTGCTCATCTTGTTCTGGACTTTGCCGCAGTAAAGGTTAAATAATCCTGCACATTTACCTGCTGTTCTTCATCTCCTCCAGAAGCTGGGTGTAAAGTAGACAAGCGTTGGAGGGGCTGGAAAGTGGGTTTGAGTGAAGACTGGGAACACCTATCGAGTTTTGCTTGCCTCCCGATCCTGTTGTCAAGGAAACGATGGACAGGAAGAGAATAACCAACGCTGCCCACTGAACCCAAGACAGGCGCCTCCTGTAAGAAAGGCCAGGTAAAAAAAACAAAAACAAATGATTCTTATGATATAAAAATAACAGCCTGAAGGTCAAATTACTTTACTACAATTGGAAAACAAAAAATCTTAGCAAAGTATCACCTTTCACTCTACACACACACACACACGCTGTGCTTCTGACGAACAGAACATTACAGTAGAGTTAAAAGAGAAACTTACTTCAAAACAATTCTAAAGAGCACAGCTGTGGTCAGGATGACAAAGTTGGAGAACAACACCGCCATAGCCTGGGAACAAAAAGAACAGCAGCAGTAAATTTCTCTGTAGCAGCTATCATTAAGCAAACATCTCAAATATCTTATCTGTACTAACGGGCTGCAGGTAGCTCATGACATAGAAGATGATGAGGTTGTCAAGAAAGTAAAGGAAAGCAGGGATGGCCCACTTCAGGGAGCTGAGTAAGGACGAGCTGGAGGCACAACCCAAATCTCTGCATGATCGGCCCTCTGTAGTAACAGAAAGAAAGAGTCAATGAGCATCCTTCACTCATGAAACACAGAATGAGCCTGGATGAACTTATGAACACGAGTATTAGTTGTAAGATTTACTGTGGTTTTTGTCATATTCGAGATATGATAAATACTAATACCCAGGTTATCGATCCTTCCCTGTGTCATCTGCACTGGTGAAACCTGTGTTTACCATTTTGTAATGGTTAATTTAACATTCCTGTTACCACTCACCTTTAATTGGACCTTTGACCTTACTTTAACTGGCCATAATTCACTAACCTGTCTCCCATAGACTTCATTAGTTTAGATTTTTCTAAGCTACCAGATATATTCAAATCTAAAAATAATTCCAACAGGCAGCCACACCTATGTGTGATAAACTATTAGGTACGATCCCAACACAGTGGAGACACAGCACTTTATAATAATAATAATTTTACATAATTAATAATAAAAAAAAATATGGCCAGTCTGTCAGAAAAGTTCGTACACAAATGAAACAAGAAAAATGGGCCCTTTAGGAGGTTGACAAGAACACGGCTTTGAGCAACAGATTAGCCATATTTAACCGCAATTTTTTATTTTTTTTATTTTCATAAGCACACTTGCACAACTTGCAATCACACATCCAGCATTATCTTAGTTTCTTTTTAACTGCTTTCACTTTCAAGCAGTTTACCCAGATGTCTAAAACTGAGGATGTTTTCACACCTATAGCCGGTTTACTCGGGTCCCGATCACTTGATGAGTTTGTAAACTTTTAGCTTTTCCCGGCGATTGGGTCCGTCTCCACACAGAGAAGAATCCAAGTGAAATTCAAGCAAACCGAACTGCTTCACCACAAACCATGTGAGAATGTTTAGTTCGCTCAGCAGCTAGATGTGTCGGGCCAGGAGCAACATATGTAAATGCAGGAAGAAGGTGCTGTGTTCTGAACACAAGAGAATTTACATTTATTTCATGGCTAGGTGCTAGCTCGCACATCTATAGTACCTTTCGATGCAAAGATTACAAAGCATACGTTGCTATGGGGTTTTGTTTTGTTTTTTAGCTCAAACTACACCTTCACACATAAACGAACCACTCTGGAGTTCGTTTGGAATGGTACCGAGACCACCTCCTCCAAAGGGTCTCGGTGCTGTTGTTTCGGTCCACTCCTGAGTGCAGTCACTGTGTTCTCACCTGCACAAATGAACCTGACCGAGGGAGGAAAAGGAACCAGAGCTTGACTTAAACAGACTAAACAGCGTAGGCGTGAAAACACCTCGAGATGTCACATGAAACCAGAACACTTCAAAGAGCTGATCACGACCAGGACACACGCAGCCATCAATGTTTACCTCGGACTATGACCCTGACCGACATGACCAGACAGAAGAGCAGTTTGAGAGCCTCGGCGAGCAGATTTACAGATGCTGGGAGGAAGTCATACTTGTTTTCTGCAAACAGAACAAATAGTGAAAACACACATTCAACAAGCTGCCAACACGTCACTGTAATGCCAAAAACATTAACACTGTTTTTATCTAGCTGTGGAAAAAAAAAAGTTGTGTGCGTGTTTACTGTCAGGTAATCACCAGCATTGGCAGACATTTTCAGAAGTAGGATGCGGCTGGTCCCCAGCATCACAAAGCCCAGCCCAAGAGCAAGAGTGTAGGCTGATGAGCGAGAGCACAGCCTGGGGCACAAGGGGCAGCACGCCATGGCTGCGACTGGAAATGGATTCAGTCAAACCTGCTGGAATACATGCACACATCCCCACACACACACTTATCAGACTGACCCTTGACATTATGATTATTATACTGCAGAAACACTGATCAAATACGGGACACTGAAAACAACACTGCATTTGGTTAAAAAAATATCACTCTGATTAGGCTGTGTGAGCTGTTTAGAGATGTGATGTAGTGGCTTTTCCTTTAATGGCTCCTCTATAAAACAGCTTAAGAGAAGAAACAACTCAGTATAATTTACTACAAAGATGACTGTGTCATTGTGGATAAATAGCCCTTATCTTATATTTCAATATTCAGTAAGACGACTTTCATTTTCCAAGAAACCTTCAACTGTCTCAGGCAAGCGTTCATGATATTTCTTCAAGTAATCCAAGAGTTTTATGTGGATGTTGGCTGTTTATTCTTTGTCGAACCATGATACAGACAAAATCTGCAAATTTCACTCAATAAGCACTGTTGCAACAGGGCTTACAGGAATTTTCAGTATGGTTATTGTGTAATTTTGCACATCATAACATTGTCTTCAAATTTCCCTTAAGAAATATCATTAAGATTCGTTTTTTTACAGCCCGCCTCACACGGAAACCCTTTCTGGTGAGGCTTCAGTAAGCAGTATTTGGATCCACTGTAAGCCCAGGTGCATCTCTCAGGTCCTGTGTCAGGTCGTTGCTGTATTTTTTCACCCTGTTTCTAAAGAATGTGACTTTCAGCTACTGTTAATCTGCTGTGGACAGGTTTTTAGGCCTGCCATTTCTTCTTTGGTCCTCAACTTGTCTACCTCCCGTAAATGCTTTTAAAGACACACTGCACCCCACAATGAGATATGCTAAGTTTTCAGCTAACACCTCTTTGGTGCAAAAAATACAATTTTGTCCCCGTCAAACAGCGTTTTTCTGGGCATTTGTTGCATATTCAAATAAATAAATGGGCACAAATTATGTGTTTTTGTAAGAGAAGCTGCAAGTAATAAAGTAGTTTGAAATACATTTTAACATTGGTTCTTTTCTCAGTTGTTTGTTATGTGCAAATTTCGCTAATTCTGTTATTAAATACCTTTTTTTTTTTTCATCCTAGGAGTCCATCACATAGATACATCAACAGTATCTTTCACTGTTTACCCGCTTATCAATGTTCAAATCAATGCTCTCACAGTGTTACAGTACTTCCTCTCATTTCCCTATTCTCACGAGAAAATACGTGTTTTGTACTTTTGTAATGTAATGCGCTTGGAAAGAAAAGCGACTTAGAATACAATGAGCTGGACGTCTGAGAACCTACACAGACCTAAATACACACAATTTAAGGACGACACTTTCTTAAAATACGTATTTATATTTCACTTACTGACTAAAGAACTAACAAATCAAATTAGACGACATTTTTTAAACCAACTTCCAGCTTTTGAGATAATTTAAACTCCATAGCCATGTCCAAATTTACTCATAAAACTTATAAAACTAATTCGAAAATTGTCAGGACATTAAGTTAGACTGTTCAAACACACAAAATCCAAGACACAGCTCTATAAGCACAAACCATTGCATTATTAGCCTTTAAATCGTCATCTACGTGCCAATAAACATCCAATAAAACACGCGTGTTCTTTTAGACGTTCGGAAATATTTTATGAGGCCGCTGTCCATAACATGAGAAAACAGGACAATGTTTTAAATACCTGCCTGTTAGTCTTCTTTTGTACAAAACATAACCGAGGGAATTTATCTCGTCAACACTGGCACTTCCTGGTTTATCTGCGCATGCGTTAAGACACATGTTATGACGTCTTCCAGTCTGTTCACGGTGCAAGAAAATAAAGTACAATCGAGACAGGGAGAAATAAGGGACAAGAGAAAAAATGATACACGAATAAAAGTGTGAGTATGAGAATATATTTTTTTCTTTGTTTGATGTAAATGTAAGACTTTAAGTCAAAACTTAATTTTAAAAAATAATAAACTGGTAAACACTGACAAATAAGTAAAAAAAAAATGTCGAGATATGAGTCTAAGATACATTTAACAGCATTTCTATTGCATAAAACTGAGGTTACCCAAAATGACGTGTGCCCACAACTATTACAGTAATGCTTCTCTGAAATTATAGCATGTTTTTTAAGGAGTGATTTTCTGGGGAGTCATAGAAATTTATGATCAGATTTTCAACACCACCGAAAATTTTTAGGGAAGTTTGGTAATCAGCACCCTTCAGGCATGACTCACAGCAATGCACACATGGTTCCAGTTGTAGAAGGGGGAAAAAAAAATATGCAGAGGCGCAGTTCATTGGCCTGGGACATAATGTTTGAACTAGTAAGTGTGGGTATGTGTATGTGTGTCATCAGTGGCAGATAAAGCACACAGCAGACTCTCTGTCAGCTCCCAAGTTCTTTACTTGTAGAAGAGAGCACACTCACCTGGAGGACTCATCATAAGAATGAGGTTCCCTGTCCAGGCTGGAGCTCGCTGGCTCGTACCTGCCCTGGTTTTTCTAACTGCCCACCAGGTCAAAGCAAACCAGGCTCAGCCTAAGGAGAGACATTACTACATTGCTGCTGTGGAGATAGATTGGAAATACTCTGGCAATGACACAGATGGGTAGGACAGCACTTCAAACTTTGATACCAAGTAACTGGAATGATTTTATTGTTTTTGGTTTGGGTTTTTTTTTTTTTTTTTGAATCTGGTGACTTTATTATTGTATTTTTAAAAATCATTTTATTATATAATCAGTAGTTACATCTTGTTAAATCATTAAAGTTCACATCTTAGAGTCTATGCAGTCTTGTGTATGTAATATGGGGATCTTCTTATGTGTGCACAATGAGTAATGTTTTGTGTTTTCCCACCCTTCCCTAGGTCTGGTCCCACCTATAAGAAAGTGGTCTTTCGGGAATATGAGAAAGGCTTCAGACAAGCTAAGACGCACCCATCATGGTTAGGTAAAAGCTTTGTGCAGTTTATGTGAGCTGGTTTAAGTTATTAAATAACAAAGTACAAAGGAAAATTAGGAAATGTTCAACTTCTAATAATATTAATAACATAATGATAGATGCAAATTTTTTTTACTATATTACCAGAAACAGCAAATGCTTTTTCTGGATTAATGGTGTTGAGAGAAAACACAGACACAGACAGTCGCTTTGAAATGCACTCTTTATATTTTCAGGACACATTAGGTTATTATTCATTTAATATATCACTCCGAGTGCATATTAATGGATAAGCAGCTACTGCTTTTGCTAATTTGTCTTTGAAGGAACTGAATTAAAAGGTGTTTTCCTGCAGTTTTTACACCAAAAAGGCACCAGCATGGTGAGATGGTGTTTTTTCATGTTTTTTGAACTTTCTCCCTTCCACCTTTTACGTGGTGCCAAAGCACATGTTCTTTGCAGGATGGTGAAATAACAGTCACAGAATATTTCCTTTCCCAGAAATCAAGAAAAAAAATATAAAATTTTATTTACAAAAAAGAACGTTACTTTCATTTCATTGCAAATGATTACGGTTCTGTTTTTGTGCAAATCAACAGTTAAAGAGAAAAAGTGACAAGTCAATCTGAGTTTATTCCAGTGTGTCCCAGCGATGAACTGAAGCCTTTGAAATGACACGATTCCACATAAATAAACTTCTCTGCAGGTCTCCTTGGTCCCACACTGAGGGCAGAGGAGGGGGAGACGATTGTTGTAACTTTCAGAAACATGGCCACCAGCCCGTATAGCATCAGCCCACACGGTGTGGCTTATGGGAAACAGTCTGAGGGTGAGTGCATATTAACCCAGCTGCTAACAGATAAATGTGAAAGATGCTGCTATTCTTAAAACAACAGTACCACCACTCCATAACATAGTCTGCCTCATAATGCTACTGTGAGTGCCTGTGATGTCTCTCATTGTAATAATTACACAACATTAGCCAATACAACAAACAAATCTGTTTGTCTTCTTCTAAAATATTAACCAGGCAGGCAGATTATCAAAGCATACAGTTCTGAAGTCCAACAGGAAGAACTGCTAAGCCTTAGGAAATCACTCTCTCAGACTGACAGGAATTAATGTAAACTTAGGAAATTAGGGACAAAGTGTTCCTTAATTTGCTCTTAACACAAAAGTCAGAGTACACGGGAAACTCAAAAATTAAAGAACACCAAGCAGGAGAGTCTTCATTAATTTTGGAAACTGTTCAAGGCTGGTTATAAAAAAAAGCTCAAAATCTTCTCAGACTTCGACACACCAGCATTATAGTTTTGTGTTTTCTAATTAGTTTCAAAGTTTCATTTAGTGTTCATAGTTCAGTTTAGTCTGTTTAAAAGTGTTTAGTTTTAGGTTAGATTTATTAGTTTCACTGTTAGTTTTAGTCTTTATTGTTTATTATTGTATGGAGGGCATTTATCAGAGTATATGTTTCGCTGTGTGGCAGGCAGGAGGTAGGACCCAAACACACAACTCACAGACAACAAAGGAGTGAACTAAAGGAGGCAGCTTTATTTAAGCTGCAAACACTAACATTAAATACAAAACTAAACTAGAAATGTTAAACTAGAAACTTCAACTAGAATACAAAAAACGAACCAGGAACTGTAAGCTGGGAAATGGCTAGGAACACAGAGCACACCGCAGTGTGAGGGTACGACGCAACAACAAGAAGGAGAAGACTGAGGACTAAAACACACAGGGAGGAGAACAAGACAAGAAACACTGCTGGGACTAGTCAGACATAAAAAATCACAACACTGAATGCAGGGTGGAGACTATCAAAATAAAACAGGAAACACAGGACAGGCACAGAGGCACGGACTTCATACTGAACAGAGGGAATGGAGCACAGCGACACGACTGACAGGAACAGGAAAAGAAACATGAAGGCAGAACTAAACCTACATTACACGTGAGGGGCACAGGAACAAAAGCCAAGACCTCGAAATCAAGAAAAACTAAAGAACTTAAGGAGCTAGAAATACAAAATACTAACAGTGATAAACCATGATGAAATCAAAGATTAATAATAACACAAAACACTGGGTCAACGACCCAGGACTGTGACAATAACACAGCAGAAACTTCTGAAAGTCTTGTGAACATGTCTATCAGTTCCTAAACTAAGGATATTTTTTATAAATATTTTCATTTTAATTTTGGTTAGTTTCCAAGTTTACAAAACAAAAGTTATTTTTAACTTCTTTTTCTGCCTGGATTTTATTTTTATTTCAATTAACACATCTAATTTTAGTTTATTTTTTAGTTTGTTGTTGCACACCAGTGGTGTTTTGTTAATTTTACCATCGTGATATATTATTTATAACAAGGCTTTATTTCTCTGTAATGCAGAGCAGTTGTCTCCTTTCTTCACAGGCGCCTACTACTTTGACAACACATCACAAAAAGAGAAAGAGGACGACAAAGTACTTCCCAACAGTGAGCACATTTACTACTGGGAGGTGACGTCAGATGTTGCTCCTCAGAAAAATGACCCCACCTGTCTTACCTACACCTATATCTCCCACCAAAATGTGGTCAAAGACTACAACTCTGGCCTCATTGGCACTTTGCTCATCTGCAAGCAAGGTAAGCATGAAAATGTGTTAGTGCTTTGTGTGTGTTTTTATCCTGTTTTAAAGTGACTGGTTAGAATTTTAATCTCTCTCTTTTTTTTCTTTCTCTCTGTGCAGGCAGTCTAAATGAGTCAGGGCAGCAGGCTGGCATCCACCACGAGTATGTATTTCTTTTTGGGGTTTTTGATGAGAACGAGAGCAAATATGAGCCTAACGGCAATACCCCAGACAACCATGTGAAATACACGATCAATGGTTATACAAACGGATCTCTGCCAGGTACAACACTCAGTTATTTGTCACTAAGGGAGTTAAAAGGAGTTAAAAGCTGCCCTTTTTAATATGCAGTTGCTAAAAACAAGTCTCACTTTAAAAATTATATATATATATATATATATATATATATATATACATATATATGTGTGTATGTATATATATATATATACACACATATATATGTATATAACATATATATGTGAATCTGAATCTGAACAATTATTTAAACTGGCATCTCTGATTCACGTTTCCAAGAGATGTTGTGTTAATCTTTAGCAACAGTTGAGTCCATTTCTGTGACAGCTGAGGTTTGTACAGTAGTTGCCAAAGGTTTTGACCTTGGCACAAAGTTTTTCATTCACTTGTTTTTGCTTTAGTTTTTAAATAAATTATTATCGACATATTTCTGTGATAAAGTGAAGAACAATCACAAAAAGAATTCATCATTCAAAAGCAGAAAGCAGCAAAGTGCACCAAGAGAACTTTGTGCCATTGCCAAAACATTCAGCCACAACTGTTTTTTCATGAACAGCGACATTGCTAATGGAATTAAGTGGTAAATGCTAGGGTATACTCTTACAAAGGTAAAAACCATAAAGAGACTCAGAGAGTTTCGTCTTTTTCTTCCAGATGTCAGCATGTGCGCCTATGCCTCTGTGAGTCTACATCTGGTGGGTATGAGCTCAGAGCCAGAGGTATTCTCAGTGCATATGAACGGGCAAGTACTGGAACACACTGGGCATAAAGTGTCATCAGTCGGGCTCATCAGCGGCTCCTCCGTCACTGCCACCATGGTGGCTGTCCACACAGGACGCTGGCTGCTCTCCTCACACACCATCAAGCACATAGAAGGTAAGTGTTTCTCTACATCTACCAGAGTAGAAAAGTATTAACCCGTGTAGTAAAACTGACAGTAAAAACAAATTCTTGTCATTGCAGCTGGCATGCACGCTTTTGTGGATGTAATAAATTGTGAAGGCTTTGAAAAACCGCAACGGTGGGTGAGCTTGGCAGAAAGACGACAAAGCAGGGAGTGGAAATACTACATCGCTGCTGAGGAAATTGTTTGGGATTATGCGTCTACTATGCAAGACCATATAGATGAGTAAGGAGCATTTACAGACTACGTTTTGAAACTTTTTAGGTATTTTTTTGTTTTATGAAAGATTAAAACTGCAAATGTACTGATGTGAACTGATATAAAAATGTCTCATCTTTTTGTGTAGGGACTTCAAGCGCCAGTACCTGAGTCAGTCACCAACACGCATAGGTGGGAAGTACAAGAAGGCAGTGTACACTCAATACAAAGATGAGACGTTCACTGAAAGGTCGGAGTCCCTGCAGAGGAAAAATGAGCTGGGTATTTTGGGCCCAGTGATCAGAGCACAAATCAGAGACATTATCACGGTGAGAGAATGTGTACTGAAGCCAAATCATAGTTGCTTAGCATATCATAAGTTAAATTAATATTCAAATTACTCCACATGATCACAAGAGCCCGCATAACTCCAAACACTCTTAGTTCTGACTGAGGGAACCTGGTTTGGAGGTTCACCGATTCACCACTGACAGGCAATAAAATGACAGTTATTTAGGCTTTACTAAATGATTTAATAAATTATATATCCACTATATTAAAAAAAAATTGAGTTGAAAGTCAGGACTTATCCAGACAATCAGTGGTATTTCAAATCAATAAACACTGAGCTAACACAAGCATCTTGTGTGTGTCTCACTAAAGTGGACTGCAGGGATTGTTTAATCATTTCACAGTGATTACAGACTGTTTGTCCTCATGTACCTTTACTGCTGTTACAGATTGTTTTTAAGAACAAGGCCTCCAGACCCTACAGTATCTACCCGCACGGACTGACAATAGAGAAGTCCCAAGAAGGAGTCAACTACCCAGAAGGAGGTACTAATTTCTCATCTCACTTAAAGCAAACTTTTTAAGGCTGAACGGCCCACTTTGGTTTGTTTATATTAAATTAAGTTGACATATATTTGATGGAGTTTTTGTAATATGATTTCCAGGGAACCATTCTCATGGTGTCCAGCCAGGTGAGACACACACCTATGTGTGGAAAGTGGTTGAAGAGGACGAGCCTTTAGAGGGAGATTCCCGATGTCTGACACGACTTTACCACAGTGCAGTGAACACACCACGGGACATCGCCTCTGGACTGATCGGACCATTGCTCATCTGCAAGAGTCAGTCCCTCAATGTCAGGAATGTGCAGGTAAAAGAAACAAAAACACTGAGCAGCAAAAAAAAATGCTGCTTTCAGTGTTATTTGGTTTGCATTCATACTCCACACAGAAAGGCCTCAGTCTTCTTATTTGATTAGTATTTTCAATTAAGATTGGTTTCAATTAGTTTTAGAAGTTTACTTGTTTAAGTAAATTGTAAGGTATGGAACCTACAGTAACACAGACGAACCCCGAACAATCAGACGTCCTACAAGCGAGCACTTTGGCGCCAGTGCAGAAGAAGAAGAAACCTCTGCCAGAACCAGCAAAGACTAAAAATAATTTAGTTTGTGAGCACACAATTTTGTTTCACTTAGTTATCAATTTTTTGTTTATTTTTAGGTAACTATAAAATCCTTGACAGTGGCTGCCCGAGTCTCAACAACTATTGAAAAAGATTTTAAAGAATGCTGTTTTAATTTTTCTAGTAATTTGGTGATGACCAAAATAACTGCAAGCCCAACAACAATAACATCAAACTGAGTTGTATATGCTGCCAATGGTGTGAAGTACAGGTCTTTCGTTTTGTCTACAGCTAAAGGCAGACAAAGAGCAGCACGCCGTGTTTGCCGTCTTTGATGAGAACAAGAGTTGGTATCTAGACGATAACATTCGCCAATATTGTGATCGATCTAAAGTCAGCAGGGAAGACCCAGATTTTTACAAGTCCAATATCAAGCACAGTGAGTTTTTTCTTTGAGCTCATTAAGGTTTATATAACATGTTGGCCTTGAATTTACCTGGCTGCAGTCAACTAACCATCATGAATTACCTTACAGCCGTCAACGGTTATGTCTTTAAGAACGACCCACCCTTGGGTTTCTGCAATGGTGAGGTTGCAACATGGCACGTGTCCAGCGTTGGCGCGCAGGACTACATCCAGACCGCTACTTTCTACGGCCACACATTTGAGTTGAATGAGAGAACAGAGGACTTCCTAAGCCTCTACCCCATGACTGGAGAGACCATCACTATGAACATGCTCAACATTGGTCAGTAAGGACTGACTGTGCTCATTGCAGTTGTATAGAAGTCTATAGAAACAGAGCCCTCAGCTCTCTTTTTTGTGCCCTAAATAAATGCTTTAGGGTAAGATTACAGATCATAGTTAATATAACAAAAAGTTAATTTTGTACAAAGTTTTAAAAACCAGGATATGCTCACAATTTATCAGAGATAGTGTCATGTGGTTTGACATTTAGAGGCACCCCAGGCTGGTGGGGTGATGGTGAGAACAAAAATTCTTTATGACTTCACGAAACTTCATGAGTGTGACATTACACTTTCTATATCCATCTTGGATAGTCCATGTAAATAACCAGTCACTGCCACATCTGAAACAGCTGCACGTGGGGGGTTACTCCATAGTTTTATCACTGATGTTTTTTTGTGTCTCTTTTAAACCAGGTGTCTGGCTTCTTGCTTCCCTGAATTCCCATGAGACAACTAACGGGATGCGTGTTAAGTTTCAGGATGTCGAGTGCTTTCGTGACTACCAGTATGAGTATGAAGATTCATTGCCAAAAAATGAATTTACTGTGTGGAAGCCCCCAAGCTTGGATGAAATCATAAAGGAAGAGAAGATGGTAGATGTAGTGAAAAACCCATCAGTGGAGCCCGATGTCTACACAGATATGTTCGCAGAAGAATTGAATCTGAGGTCTCACAAGAACCAGTCTGCTGACTCAGATATGGAGAAGTTGGACCTCTCTTTCCTGGATTACGATGCTGTTGATGTCCTGGAAAAAGATATGAACAGCACCTTTAATTTCACAGAGATAAAGAGTAAACCTGAGACCTCTACTACAAGCTCAGATGCATTAACTGAAATGTGGTTTCTTATTTTGAAAGTCCTGAATATCACAATAGGTCATTTGCAGAACCAAAGCACTAGTGAGAATACAACATGTGTACTGAACAGCAGTACACCATTGACACAGTCAGTTTTAGACAATTCCACTCTGTATCAAACAGAGAACCTAACTGGTTTAAATAGCCACAATGTGTCACAAAAGGATTATAGTACAACTAGAAATGGAAGTCTGTTTGCAGAAACTACCAAACTTAATGTAACACTTCAAGAGGCAACCAATCTCACTGCAGCACCACCAGGAAATTCAAGTTACAGTTTAGAAAGGGAAAGAATAAATGTAACACTCCCCACTGATAACCACACTTTTATTGAAGAGGTTGTACAGGACTCTGAGGAGAAACACACTAGAGGGGATGTGTTCTCTTATTCTGTGCCTCCGTCAAAGTCCAGCATTAACAATTTCAACAGTAGCCTAAATAGCAATTTATCAGCTGACACTCTGTTAGAAAATACAAAACAGGACGACGAGAATCCCACTGCAATAAAGTATGGCAACACATCAGCAGACAGAACAAACCATTCATTGCCAGTTCTAGAGGTAGATGCTGAAGAAGTCATCAGCAACATTAAAAGGAACAACCTGACCATCTTGGAGTTGACTGAAAGCACAGAAAATAAAACCAGTGACAATGATACTTTTTCCAGCTCAGAAAAGCTACAGTATAGACTTCAAATTAATCTTGACGTTGTGAGTACTCCAACTAATTCCACCCAGATTTTGCTTGAGAATGAGCAAAATGTGACGGGAGATGCATCCAGTTCAGCTCTATCAGTGATGAGCAGTATGAAACGTGAGGAGAATATCTCAAGTCTCTTTGACCAACACAAGTTGACCAACACATCTTTGGAAAGTCTTGCTAATCAGACTACAGTTTCGGGTAACCAGTCCCTCAGTTCTGAAAAGCTAAGTTTCTCAGAGAGCAGTGAAGAAGTCTTCATCTTCCTTAAGGAAAACAATACAGAGGCTATTAAAACCAGTTTGGTCAAAATACAAGGTCACAACTGGACATACGAAGGAACTTACCAAATGATGCCCGAGGAACTTCCAGACCAGTTAAAGAAACACTTTGAGAAGGAAACCCCTCCAATAACACCGCCTCCAAAAAAGAAAGTTGTGAACCGTCGACAGAGACCTGAGAAGGGACATGGTATGAAAACAAGGAAAAGAAAGGAATATAGGCCTCAGGCCCGGAGCGGTTTACCATTCTCTCCTCGTGGATTTAATCCAGGGATGACTCCTCGTGGGTCACGGCCTCACTCACCAAAGCCTGTCTCGACTGAGGACCACGTCATTGACATGCCCGTTGTTATTGGTGTGCCTCGGCCTGATTTCAGTGACTATGAGCTGTATATTCCTGGGGGAGAACCAGATCACCGAGAAGAACAGGATTTCAAAGCTGATGAATATGAGTACGTGATGTACAAAGACCCTTACAGCAATGCTGATGATGATTTCAAGAACCTTGACCTTGATGAGACCACAAAATATTACTTAAAAATGTCAGGCCCCAATGTCAAGACTTATTTCATAGCTGCAGAGGAGGTTGAATGGGACTATGCAGGGTATGGGCACAGGTAAGCTCAGACGTGAAAATTTAAAGGACTAATATAACACCTGAATTCTGATTTATGGGCAATTTGTGAATCAAGAACATCTCAGCTAAAGCATTATCCTGTTATTTAAACAGGAGGCAAGAAAAGCATGAACTACTCAGCCAAGAAACTAAGTTCACTAAGGTAGTCTTTCGAGGTTACTTGGATAGTAGCTTCACCACACCCGACATCCGTGGGGAGATAGACGAGCATCTCGGCATTCTGGGGCCTGTCATCAAAGCAGAGGTTGGACAAAGTATCATGGTAAGACTAACCCCACACAAGCCAGTTGCCTTTACTTTTTTCATATTTATATATTCAGTCCAAAGCAACCAAGATCCATCTAACCAATTAACTTCACTAAGCTAATAGACTCACTATTCATCCTTTATTCTGTCTTTCAGTCAGAGCACCTAATCTAACTGTCAGCAAGATAATCAAAAAGCACACTTTCCAAAAAAGTTTATAACTCCAACCCTAAAACTCCATCTTTCTAAAATACAGAATGTGTCTCGTTGTCTCATAGGTGGTGTTCAGGAACAATGCCAACCGTCCGTATTCAATACACCCCAATGGGGTGTCCTATACCAAGCGGACAGAAGGCCTCTCCTATGAGGATGCATCCACTTACTGGTTCAAATATGACAATGAGGTTCAACCCAATAGCACCTTTACTTATCTATGGAAAGTCGGGCATACAGTTGGACCAAAACCAGACGAGTCTGACTGCCGAACCTGGGCCTACTATTCAGGTGTAAATCCCGTAAGTGTAATAGTTAGCTCTTGTTATAAAAAGAAAGATGCAGAGAATTTTCAGTGGTTTAAGTAACATCTTCAATAACACAAAAACAAGTTTATGATTTATTTAAAATAATATTGAACCTCACATGTGCTGTTTCTCTTAGGAAAGGGATATCCACTCAGGGTTGATCGGGCCTTTGCTGGTGTGTCGAGAGGGAACCTTGGACATGAAATTAACAAATAGGAGAGAATTCACACTGCTTTTCATGACTTTTGATGAGTCACGGAGCTGGTATTATGAGAAGAACTCTGAGATAATGCAAAGAAAAAGGCGAAGGAGAATCATGGATCACAACATCAAAGAAAACCTAAAGTTCCATTGTAATGCATTAGGGTTTATGTAATCCAGCCAAAATGTGTTTATATATGATAACCTTTGCACTGCCTTCTATATCATGCACCTATTTGAGACAAAAACAGAATTATATAAAATTTGTCTTGTTGGGTTTTTTTCTAGCAATCAATGGAATAATACACAGCCTGAAGGGCTTGAGGATGTACACCAACCAGCTTGTGACCTGGCACCTCATCAACATGGGTTCTCCCAATGATATTCATAGTGTCCACTTTCATGGGCAGACATTTATCCACAAGAAGACCACCAGCTACAGACATGCTGTTTACCCACTGCTGCCTGGTGAGAATAATATGTAAAATTAGAGTAACACATTCTTCACCACATTTTAAAGGTTAGAATTTACAGTCTACAGTATTTGAATTGTCGGCTATAGCAGCATGTATGTATTATTGTAGAGTCTACCTTACAGTATAAAGCACCTTGAGGCAATTATTCTTGTCATTTGGCACTATATAAATAAAATTGAATTGAATTGAGCAGCAGAGAGAAATGTTTCAAGTAAATCAGTGTAATGAACTGCGTTCACAGGGGGGTTTGCTACCCTGGAGATGTATCCATCCAAACCTGGCCTCTGGCAGCTGGAGACAGAAGTTGGCTTTAACCAACAGAAGGGCATGCAGACACTCTTTCTGGTTCTGGATAATGGTGCAAATATAAAACTATCACTCTGCTGCATTTACAACACGATTTTCTACCTACTTTGACACGTTTTACATTTTAATAATGAAATATTTCTTGTGTGTCCGCAAGACTGCGATCGTCCACTGGGTCTAGAATCGGGCAGTGTGAAGGATGGAGAGATCACAGCAATCCACACTAGAGGTAGCTATACTACCTCTTGTCTTGCAATCATTTCTTTTAGCAATGTATACACTTCGGTACTACTTAACTCACAGTACATCATGAATCACTGTTGTTACCTGGACTAAATCTAGAAGGGTCATCAAGGTCATTGCCTTTATGTTATGAGGGACAAGGAGAAGGAATAGGGAGGTCCTTTTCCATCGGGTGGAGATCAGCTAAAAAACTAAAAGGGCAGTAGCAGCCAAGGAGTACAAAACTCAACATGATTTATTTACAATAAAACAAGCCAAGGGCATTTAAAAAAACAATAAAAACTAAAACCATGCTAAAGTCCAACTTAGACATACATACATAAATATACAGGTGCAAAAGTCTTGAACCGATGCTCTAGCACCAACCATCACAGAAATCCTTCTTTTCACCAGCTGTGTCTCTCTTGGAAAGGCTTTCTTACTTGGTCCAAGTCCTCCATCATATCCAACAAATGTTCTATATTTCCTGGGAAATTATTACATGGTAAAGGTCTGTAATTGAAAATGATTATTTGTTTTCTATCTTTTAAGGATCCTGGAAGCCCCATCTTGCCAGATTGAACAATCGGGGTAAATACAACGCATGGAGCACAGAAAAGAACAACAGCTTTATTCAGGTATGTGGTGTAGATGTGATAACGTACACTCCCATGTTTATTATGTAAACACAGTAAATACATTTTTAGATGCAAACTTGTTGTTTAACACACATACACACAGAAAGTACACACTGACAAAAATTGTCATCAAAACATGGACTGAAAAAAATAGCTGGTCCTGATGTTTCTAAACAAGAAAGGGAAGAAAGAGAGATTCTGGGTTCCTCCGGGTTTCAAAAGAAGGCAGCAGCAAGGAGAACTTCATGGTTTGAAGTCCAGGAGTTGAAGCTGTATCACGACTGCTCGTACGTGTTTCAGGACGTGAGTGGGGCAGTTTGAGCTCGGTGGCAAAGTTGGGACCACAACTGAGGAGGCAGAGCAGTGTTTAGCTGTGTGTCTTAGGTAAAATAGTGTTTACTTTTATTCAGAGGTTGAAAGTAATGAAGTACAAATACTTCGTTACTGTACTTAAGTAGAATTTTCAAGTATCAGTACTTTACTTGAGAATGTATTATTCTGACAACTTTTTACTTTTACTCCCTAGATTTTTAAACGACTATCTTTACTTCCATTTTGAAAACGGGTTAAGTTACATTAGGCTTAGCTGTGTCATCTGTAGCGTTTATCCTCTGGGGTTAAAGTGTGACCGTGTTGTGCGCTCCCGACTCCAGGGATAACTACCTGGGCACGACAGTGTTCCTGCTAGCTAAAGGTCCCACTGCTGTATTTTACAGGGAGAGATAAGTTCACTCAGAGATGGAGAAAGATGTAGGAACACAAACAGGGCAGGGGAAGAAAAAGAGAGGTCAGAGTTAAAGGTAAAGACTGCTCAGTGACGCCCGATAAACTGCAGCTTTAAAGCTTGGATGCAATGTCATCATTTTAATCACATATTAGATTCGTATATGATGTGTATTATAAATTATGTATTAACCAACTGGGAAATATCCTGCAAAACAAACAAACCTACACAAACTTTGTGTTCTTCAAATGTTGCATGAAAATAGTGAGTAAACAGGGTAGTGTGCAGTACTGTGCACGGTGTGTGCCTGGTGCACAGCGGCTGTGGTGCTCATGTTCAGTGTTAGGTTACATTAAGTGCAGCAGAGATGAATTTGCATTTATGTTGATGATGCTAAGATTAATTAACTTAATTCCAGCTTTATACTGTCTATTATAAACACAGTATAAACAGTGTAGTGTCTGTACAGGGGATAGGCATCAGCCAAGATAGCTTGTGAAACTGCTTACATCATGTTCAGCTGTGTAAATCCACACAGAGCAGCTGGTCAGCTGATTACACAAACATAACCTACTGGAGCTCACAGAAATTAGTGTAAGTTGTGATACCTTTCCCAACGCTTAGACACTACACAGATCTTAGGGTTTCCTTGATGAATCCCACTGACTCATTTTTTTTACTGCTTATGTGTGGAGGCAAAGTCAACCTCGACAATGTAGGCAACAGAAAACAGTGTGTTTATTTTTTTAATTCTCTTTCACTTCATGTGTCCTACATAACAGACTCAAGCTGAGTACATTCATTAGAATTAGCATTAAAAATTAATTATTTTTGGTATTCTCATGTACTAATATTATTTTATTATTATATTAATATAGCAAAAGGCTCAGTTACCTTTGGACAAAAGTGGTTAATATGGTTGCCCTTCAAACACCTACAGTTTGCTTTCTTTCCTTGAGTGCATTTAAGAGCCAATACTTTTTCACTTTTACTTGAGTAAAGAAGTACTTTTACTGGATTATTTTTTTACCCAGGTATCTGTACTTCCACTTAAGTAAAGTCTGTACTTTTGCCACCTCTGCTATTATTAACTATTAAATTATGTGGAACATGAAAGATATTTTTACCGCACAAAATATTTGCACAAATTTTGTGTGTCCAGTGTGTAGAGGTCTCAAAGGCCTTAATACGTGGGTGTCAAACTCCTTTTATATCACAGGCCAGATAAAGCTCACTTTGATCTTATGTGGGCCAGACCAGCAAAACCGCCCATTCTGCCATTTAAGAGAAGTTTAACTACACGTGTAATTCCTGAAATTTAAGTTCCAAATTCATAAAAAGAAATCTGTCATCACAAGTCTTTACTTTTTATTTAATGAGAAAATGTATAAATTTACAGAAATGTGAAACTGGATAACTTTGTTGGAGTATGGCTGACCATGGGGGATGTCTTCATCAGCAGTATAAGGTGTAAAACTTGTGAAAATACAATTAAAAATCCAAAATTTCTTTTCTCTTTCACATTTTCCAAAGACATCCAGTGGGATGTGTTGGAGGCTTTAGCGGGCTCATTCTGGCTCCCAGGCATTATGTTTGACACTGTGCCTTAATATCTACTTCACCCTACATAGGTAGACTTCCAGCGGCCAGTTGTGATCAGCCAGATGGCAACTCAGGGAGCCTATCAGATGTTATCCTCCCAGTATGTGGTCAAATATTTTATTTCCTACAGCAACGACCGCCGGAAGTGGATCTATTATAAAGGCGACAGTAAAGGCTTTAGAAAGGTGGGGAGAGTTTGATCACTTCCTTTCTTTAATGCAAACACCTACAAACTGGACAAGCTTAGGAGCAGCTATCTAACTCTGTCAAGCTGTGTGTGTGTGTTTTCCTCTTTTACCAGGCATTCGATGGTAACCAGGAAGCCTATGAGACAAAGACAAATGTTTTCTTCCCTCCCGTGATTGGACGATTCATTAGGCTTCACCCCATTGAATGGTACAACATGGCCACAGTCCGCATGGAGTACTTCGGCTGTGAGCTTGACGGTAAGTCGGTACAGTAACAACAATGTTAGTAAAAACAGGTGTGCATTGTAAACCCCAGACTAAATTTATAAAACTTTAAACTGGCTGTGAGGGATGCTGTGAAAATGTTAAAAGTTAAAGGTCCTGAACATTTCTGATCTCCTGCCTCAGGCTGCTCAGTGCCTCTCGGGATGGAAAGTGAAGCTATCAGGGACATTTACATATCAGCCAGCTCTGCAGCCACTAGCTGGTACGGTGAACCCTGGAAACCATCACTCGCACGCCTCAACAAACAGGGCGCCATCAACGCCTGGCGGGCTAAGGTACTAATACCAGCATGATAGATAAAGCGTTCAGATTTAATGTTAGCATCGAGTAAAAACTAGGACACCTACAACACTTAAAAACTGTTGAGAATTTGCCAGTTCATTAGCATACAGATTTTTCCCGACTGTCTCTCCTGTTTCTTCTCCTTCTCAGTATAACAACATGGACCAGTGGCTTCAGGTAGAACTGCCTCAGATTAAGAAGATCACAGGTATCATAACCCAGGGAGCCAAGTCTATGGGAAAGGAGATGTATGTCATATCCTACACTTTACAGTACAGTGACAATGGGATAGAGTGGACAGAGTACACAGATAGTGAAGATGAGCCTGTCAGGGTGAGCCGTCCAACACGTTGAGCAAGTTAACTGGTGTTTTCACTGGGTGAAGTAAAGAAGTGATTGTAAACAATTTCTGTCTGTCTTCTCACAACAAATCCAGGTATTTGTGGGAAATACAAATAACAACGATCACACCAGGAACTACATCTACCCTCCCATTTTCTCCCGCTTCATACGAGTCATCCCCAAAAGCTGGATGACCTCCATCACCATGAGAATTGAGCTGCTTGGATGTGATTTTGAGTGATAAGAGATAATAGGTCATACAGGTCAAGCATGCATATGAATATGCAAATAAATACACTTAAAGCTAAAAAGGTCATGTAACATGAAAATAGCAGATCACAACTAACACGAAAAAACTCACATTTGTTTTAGGCTTTTTGGCAAATTGAGTAACTCATTGTCACTTGTCACTATAATTTTTGATTTTTTTGGAAGTTGCAATCAAATATTTAAAAAATACAACTAATAAAGCATGAAGCACTTACGTTTCCAAATATATTCCAAGTTGAAATAAGTAATGAAACTGTCATGAGTAAGTAGGATTTGTGTGTTTTTGAAATACTAGTTGTATTTTCACATTTATTATTATTATTATTTTATCAGGAATAAATACTGATTCATGTAAACATGTATGCAGAGAACGAACACGTAATTTATTTCTAATAAACACAATATGCATGGTTTTTATTCAGTGTCGTGTTCAGTGATGGATGATGCCTTGAATGAGTGAATTCTCTGCGCAAACGGAGAGCCCTGGTATCCCGAGCATGAGCGTGGGAACACTGCTATCTTTCATGGTGTCCTGAAGGTGTCACTTTTAACACCTCTGCTGGAGCCAAGAGTGTCTTTTAGCAGCACCAGAGAAAACAGACACGTGCAGCTGCGCACACATGTTATGTTTATCCATTTGCTGATCAAGTTCAAATGGGCACCAGAGGTGTGAAAGTCTTAGCATGTCTAGATTACTTTGCTACTGATCTATGGAGGCAAATCAACTCACAGATAGCTTTATGAGACATTCTGGTGAGAAGCAGCTGCTCAACTGTGTGATTTGGAAATGCTTTAGATTTTATTAATAATTAAATAATATAATAATTTCGCACTAGATTTAGAAATATAAGGTCATCCAGTTGCTTACTGGAGCAAGTATTTAAAAAGAAAATGACTTTATATTTGATAAACGTGTTGTTCAAAGCCCACATAACAGTATTACATGTACTTATTCAATTCAACCAAATCGTATTTATATAGCACCCAATCACAACAACAGGTACACCAGGCACCTTATATTATAACGTAAAGACCATACAATAACACAGAGAAAACCCCAACAATCAGACGACCCCCTATGAGCAAGCACTTGGCAACAGTGGGAAGGAAAAACTCATTTTTAACAGGAAGAAACGTCGGGCATTCCCAGGCTCAGAAAAGGCTATTTGCTGTGACTGATCGGATGGGGAGGAGGGGGGGGAGGCGGGGCAAATGGCATGCTGTGCAAGAGAGCTAGAGATTAATAATGAACTTCTTATCTTAGCTTTAGTAAGAAATGCAGTAAAATAGCCGAAACTGCTATTAGAGTACAACAGATTTGCAGACTTGTAACCAGGCCTCCAAGGCCTCACTGAATCATAGAAAAACATTCATTCTCAGTTGGCTATATTGCTAGTATTTTTTCAACATGAAGAAACTGCATCTTAGCAGGTACAAATGCACACACGAGCCAGGGCTAGAAGCATCTCAGGCCAACGCTCAAAAATCAATAGGAGGCATCAATATGCTAAGACTGCAGTATTTCTGTACTACTGTGTAATTTTATTGTATCGCGTTTGATCAATGACTCGCGCAGTGAGAGATCACACAACAGGCAAGGTGAGACAATTTTAACATAGGCGAGGCCATTTAGATATATTTTTATTTGTTCCCTGTAGATTGTAACCATGTTTTGATTCAGTTATTCAATGTGCTGCCCTGTAGGTCAGTGTGGCCTCTGACTTGAAGTTTTGTGAAACAGCTATATGTTGTTTGGTGAAATGAAGGTTTTCTGGTGGAGCCGAGTCTAAGGTGAGATAGAAACTGTCTAAAAGTGTACTTTTTTGACCTTTCGGCTGACACACAGACTCCTCAGCAGATGATGTGCTCAGTTTTCATTTGGAAATGAAAGCAAAGGCGACACCCCTCCTTTAAATATACTTGGTGATGTAGATCACCAGAGTTCAATTCAAAGTTCTAACACAAGGAACAGAGGTGATATGATTTTTGGACTGCTGTACTGCTGAGCAACAGATCATTAGCAAAGATCAGTCGCAACTGCGGGATTTCACCACCAGATGTCACTGCAGGTTCACGATGGCTGAAAATCAGACTTAGACGAAATCTTTACCTGGCACAGAAATACAGTTTTGTCTTTATATTGCCCGATAAGGTGGCACTGGAGCTCCTAGAGATCATATAGTACAAAACAAACTGTCTCGTTGCATTTTAGAGGCCCCATCTGAGTGCAGTGCAGAATTATGTTACCTAAATAGCGTTCTGCCTATAAGACCAGAATAAATTCCCATTCTTTAGAGAAATTATTCAATAACTTGTTTTTTTTACGTGATCTATCGGTTCTCTGTCTCTTTGTGAATGACTGTAGCAGTTTGATTATAGAAACTTGGTCACTCATCAAAGATGCGGCTACTTACTCACCCTACTGTGACGATCTGCCCGGTGATAAAATATGAAAAGTGATTATAAATATCCCCGCATCACACTTCTGCCTGGCAAGTGACAGGGAAGTTGTTTACAAACATACTTTTAAGAAGGAGGCGTCAGGGAACCGTAACTTTAACCGGGGGAAGCTTTATTGGTCATGGCGAGCGCGCACGAGATCACACGCACACGCATACGCTCCCCCCTCCTTTCCCCGCGTCTCCGCCCCCGGTCCTCGGGGCTCGTTAAAAAGCGCCAGTCCTGGACCTGGAGGTTAGATAAAGACCTGAAGCAGCATCCCGGGACGAGTTGGGACTTTACGCTGAGGGACACATTTATTTATTTATTTAGAAGTTTTTCTAGATCCTTTTTAACCGGAGTAGTGGAGTCATGAAGTCCCCAAAGCTCAAACCCCAAGGTAATGTTTGTTTTAAATATATATGTATATAAATATTATCTTATATATTTGTGTTTATATTAGAGTCGAATATGTGCTACTTGAATGGTTTTCAGCCCTGAACCCTAACATCAACACTTTGCTCATTTCGTTACATCTTATTTCAGTTTTGTGAATTATTTTTCGCCCCTTGCAGCCAAGTTCATCAACGAGGAGGATCTGAACGATGTGTTGTGCGAGTTCGACGCAGTGATCGAAGATTTCACGTCGCCGGTGGAAAAGCGACACTTCAGGTACGACGAACACCTGAAGACCATGAAGAGGAGGAGCAGCGCTAGCGTCAGCGACAGTGGCATCAGCGACACAGAAAGTAAGTGGGCAAGGATTGTGTTTTACTCTGGGATCACCTGCTTTTCAGCGTTATCCCGTGTCGTTATCTAACCAATGGAAAGGTTCCGATGTGCCACTTTGTTGTGATTCTTAACGTGGAGCAACTAAATTGGAGCCTTGCCACCCTTTACTTCTCTGCAGACTGAAGACATTGGGTTTATTATCTTTATCTACTGTACCACTCCTCCTGTACTGCACTGTATGCCCTGGGTGTGTAGTGTCTTATCATGTACACTGTAAAAGTTGGCTTTATGCAAAAAACATGCAAACACTTAAGTAAGGAAACCTTTATAAAAGCCACTTTCACAAGCTTGTTTGTTTTGTGTTGCACTTGAGGAGGATATGTCACACCAAGTTAACGTAGTATACATAAACATCAAAATAAAAGAGTGTTATTTCATTTTCATTTAGTATTGCAGTAATTAAACAAACGTTTTTAAACAATTAGCCTAGATATTTTTTTAAAAGTTAATATTCTCATTGAGGCCATGATGTCAGGTTTTGATTCATGTCATGGTGCAGTTACATAACACTAGCTAACATTTGCACATCAACTAAACAAAAAAACTGAGCAGGAATCATTATTGTCAACAGGCTAGAGACCACATTCCACATCCACAAGAAGTGCAAACACGACATAACTGGAATAGGGATCGCCACACTGCTAAACGGACTGAAAGTTAAACATTAACCTTCTCACAGGTGTATGAAGCACAGATAAGCATATAGGCTGTTTTAAATGATCGGGGTATTGTTTGCATTTACAATGTGGCATCCAGAGGGCACCCGAGACGACTGTCAAACTGTTGCATACGCCTTCATGTATGCTCGCCTGCAGGGAGAGAAGAAGTGAGAGAAAATCCCCTCCGCTTCAGAGATGTTGGCGTCACATTGAGCTGCATATTTTGGCACACCTGCCCCTATTTTGTGGCTGCGTCTCTAAAGGTTTACTGTCATACGTTACCATATCACTCTACCATGTGGTGTCTTAAAAGTCTAGCTTCCCCCAGCTGCAGAGCTGGCTCCAGGCAGGCAAGCGGGATAGCCTTGTATGCTGACACACAGAGAAAAGTATGCTTCACGTCCCCATGTGCAAATATACTTTTCCAAACACATGCCAGTGGGTTGGGCCATCTAAGTGAGGAGAGAGGATGTGCAGATTAAATGGCCACACAGTCAAATGTATGATAAATACTAGAGAGGGAATCAGACGTTAAAAAAATGGGTAATAACAGGGGCTGTAGTGGTTTAAGAGGATCTCACCCGGAGCAACATCAGTGATAGAAACACAGGGAAGGTGTTTGAACACATGTCTATGGCACTAATGAGCTTGCTGATTTGATCAGTGGATCAGATTCCTGCTTGAACCCTGTCCTCTCCATGGTAGTGTAGTAATGACGAAGGACCTGTCTCCCACAGGGGCCACCTATTGTCTCGAAGTCTGATGGATGTATTGACTGCTGAAGGCGTAGATAAATGACAAAAAGTCTTGAAGCTCCACCCTGGAGTGTCAGTGTGAGTCAGAGAGGGGACGGAGAGCCACAGAAAGCTGTATGAAGAATGTAGGAGTGAATAAGAAAGACCGACAGATATGAATATAGTGCGGCAAAGGAAGCTGAAAAAATGAGAGGGGTTCAGGTTCAAGTCAAGTGCAGACATTAAGGCCTCAGCAGTGTGTGTGTGTGTGTGTGTGTGTTCCACTGGCACTCCTCTTTGTGGTGTCTCCTATCTCACGTTGTGTGAGTTCCCACAATCCAGAGTTGTGGGAGAGACATAGGTCAGAGAGGCGGGAACAAGTGGGTGCTTGACATCTCAGACATGGTGCAAAACACACATCGGCATCTTCAAGTGTAGCCTGATCTTAGTTTAAGCACACACACTTCACAGCTAAACATGAATTATTATTAGTGTGGTTTACACTTCTACAAAGAATGATTTTAAAAATTCTCTCATGCTCCGTTTCCCATCAGAAAAACATCTATCCCCATCCCAGTCTGCTGCAACCAAAGATTCTCACTCACTACGGGCAATTTAGAATCAACAGTTAACCTAACCCCACTAACTACAAGTCTCTGGGCTGTGCGAGGAAGCCTGAGCACCCAGAGAGAACATACATCCACACAGATGCTGCATTCAAACCCAGAAGCTTCTTTGCTGTGAAGCAAGAGTGATGGTTTGAAATATGGTGCGGCAAAATCAAGGTGATCGTTAGATCATTTATGTAAGACTCTGTGTAGAGATGTGGTCGTGCATAAGAAACACACATAATAAATGAGAGCTTGCTCTGCTATTTTCAGTGTGTCAAAGATAAAGGTTGCTAAAGAGCAAGGGAAGAGTTGGCTTCCTTTCAAGAACTCTTTGCCCAGGAAAACTTTTAATATTGCTGTCACTAAGCCTTTGATCCATGACTTATGGTCATCAATACTTTTTGAAGTCATCCAGAAATTTTTGCTGCTAGAAAAACAAAGTCTTCTGTAGAGATTCATTTTAACACTTTTGTTTTTGTGCCCTACCCACACATGTTTGTGAGGCATGCACGCGACAGCCCATAGAGGAAGGGTGTCATTAGAGGAGAATGCAGTGATTACACACTGAAGCTTGCTCCACTGACACAGATGTAGAGAAAAGTGAACACTCGCTTGATCTAATATGCCTGCATTTTCTCTTCTGTCTCTTTCTGACAGGTGCCGAGTCTCTCAACAGAAACAGCTTCAGCTTCAGTGACGAGAGACTGAACTCACCCACCATGCTCTCCCCCACCACCACCACCTCGCCTCCCCTAATGTCACCAAAACGTGAGTGAAAGCCCCTAAAAAGTCATAGACATAAGTTATGTATTGTATTGTATATATAGTAATGAGTGACTGAAGATGCTTATATTTAAACTGCTCACTTCAAAAGCGTGATTTTCTTTGCGTGTCTCTATTGCAGCCAAACTGGGCGACACTAAAGAGCTGGAGGACTTCATCGCCGACCTGGACAAGACACTAGAGAGTAAGCGCTAATGCTGGCTGTCAGAGCCACTTGATGAATTAGCCTGCATGCTGGCGCCACCCGCTACTCTGGATTAACTGGAGCGTTTGTTCCCTGTGTCTGTTATGTTAACAACTGCTCATAAAATACCACGAGAGCCTCCCCGCAGGTTCCTAAGAAACAATGATGTGTCAGGATTATGAAGTGGCTGAGGCTTGCTATGTGGACCTCCAGGCCTCCAGGGTCACACTGGAGAGAAAGGCTGCATATCCCTTTTCACCTGTCACTCAGTTTGAAGTGCAGTTCATACACAGTGGAACACTGCTTCATAAATTTCATCCTGGTGTATTAATCCCCTTTCTGTGTGTACAGTGTATGGTACATATACCCTGTATGGAGGCATTTTCCTCTGAGCTTTTGTTCTTTATCCAAATTGATCCTCTTAGAGTAGAGCAGGGATGTCAAACCTATTTTAGTTTGTGAGCCACATACATCCCAGTTCAACCCTCCAAACTGTTCCTATTACTGTCTTTTTTTTTCCATGTAAAGTTTAACTCCAATGTGAAAATATCTACAGGTAATAAAACATCTATTTGTAATGATAATGATCAGATGTCTTTAGAATAACAAGTCAGTTTCAACAATATGTGGTGGTAGTGAAGCAAACAAACCCCTGATGTCAGGAGAAAAGCCTGCAAACCCAGCAGTGAACTAAATGACTGCTGTCATCACACCATTCAGTCTTATCGACTAGCAGCACAGTTCTTCCAAATGTAAAATGAGGTGAAAATTCCAGAATTGATGCCCTCCTTGTTGCAGTCTTTGCATTCTGCAAAGCCATTCAATGGGCTCAATCTGGAACCTGGGCTGTATATTTGGCAACCCAGAGGTAGGGAATGTTCCATGGTGTATGCAAAATTGTCATCTGTAACCTACTGGGCTATAACAATATTTGTCCTGAGTTGACTTGGAACGCACAAATCTTTAACCTGAGAAGGCAATTTGGTAGCTTACACAATGTCAGACTAATAGACGGCTGGTTTGTGCTGGGCCTCCTCTTTGCTCGGGACTTATCAAAGTTGAAACTTGCATCAGAGAATAAGGAACATGTGCTGGGGTAAACCCTGCCAGTATTGGAAAGAGACAGAAGTGGGAGTGAGGAACTTTTCTTATTTCCATGTCTGTTCCTTAGGCTCCCTACTCTGTTTTAGCCACTGAACGTCCATCTTTCACAGGCATCCCGTCTGTCTGTAAAGTTGGACATTCAATTAGCCAGTCAGGCAGTCAGCCAGCTCCCCTGTTAGGGATGGAGAGTGGTGTGTTTATTGGGGCCACTAGTGTTTACGATGAGCAGCCTGTAAAGCTGAGCGTCCACCATTCTGAGAATAGAACCAGGAGCCAGGGAGTCCTGCTCTAACCGTGTCTGTCTCTGTCTGATCTAGGCATGTGACACAGAGGCCCACAGTCATCTTGGAGCCTGGCCATGAGGGAAGGAGAGAGTGGAAGTCTGGAGGACCCCCCTTGAACAGTTAACATTCACCTGCCCCCCCCTCACAGAAAACCACCCAACAGGATGCAGCTGGATGGCACAGCAGCTGCCAAGTATCCCGACCACGGCATCAGCTCCAGCCGCTCAGCGCTCCTAAAGTTAACCCAGCACTAACTTCAGACACCATGGCTGTAAGGACTGCAGTCAGGGTTAAAATTAGCTTTGTAAGACAAGAATACTGTGCAACCATGAGGTAATGGCCTCCCATTAAAGGTGCAAGGAGTAAAGACGTGCTAGAACATTCGTTGTCTGAATTACAACTCATCCCGCCACAGACCAGGTTACACTCTCTCGTGCAAATCTTGAGCTGGAAGAGTTATTTAAAAAATGGCTTTTTATAACAGAAATATATTTGTATTTTATAGAGCTTCTTATTGTAAATATATTTCTCTTTTATTGTGAAATTTATTTTTGTATCATATGTAAATAATAACTGCTTCAAATTCTATTTGCCTTGGTATTCACAGGACAGTCAGACTAAGATTTAACAAGTTGACTGGAATAAAGTTGATCAAATGTGAACTAAAGCCGTGACCCACTCTGAGGAAAACTGGAAAGAAATGTGTGTATTTATACAGCTACTACCTGCCTGAGATAACATTAAACAATTAAAAATAGTTTTTTTTATTAGCACGTGTCTTGTCTTTTTTTGTATTTCAAGCTTCAGTTAGGCTGTTCATGTCTGAACTTACTCTGCTTTTGGATTCAAAAAATCCTGGAAGCTCTCCTGCGGGGTGGTGTTTCCAGAGGTCAGCGACCACACTAGGTGTACCTGCTATGGTAAAGGAGTGGCGATCTGTCAGTGGAACACCACATGCACAAATGGCCCTGTGTGTGTTTCAGTGACCTGATCACTCACTGTTTATCTCTGGAATTAAAGCCATTGTAGACAATAAAACAAGATCTACACTGAGTGTCAAATGTTTCTTGGAACATCGACATCGATTCTTTATGTGATCCATCAAAGTGAGTCACCAACATAGACTACATAAAGAAAGGCAGGAAGAGGTGGGGCCTTCGCTTTCTTCCAAGAATGTAGTACCTACATGCAAAACTACAGGGACAGTGAGATGTATTACGAGTCTCTCGACTTCTGTGCGCATGAATAAACCACTCGGCAAAGCGGGACTTTTGTAACTTCTTCAGCAACACTGTGTCTATTTCCAGAGGTGGAGGGAGATGGGAGGGCGTGACCCCTTCCAGGCTCAGCAGCAGCTGTGACTAAAGGAATCTGACATCTGCTGACTAGCAGGGGTCAAAGGTCAATAACTACGAGTAGATATTCCTCTTTACTGATAGTGCAGCAGGTGCACACAGAGGCAAGTCCTCTGGGCAGTTATTTTGTTTAAAATAGGAGCCCCCAACTAAATGACCTCAGTGGTTGACAGGGCATTAAAAAACACGTTTACTTGAATTCTTTGCCCAAGAAAATGTTTAAAAAAGATTTTCCACCAAGTTTACACAAGAGTACATGATTAGGTTACATATTATGGCTGTATTTATGGGTCAGTTCAGAGTGCCAACATAATGAACAGACCAACAGATCACTGAACAAATGCTGTGCTAATTCATGGCTTGAATATAGTAAGACAAGACTAACACACTTCATTTTCTTTCTAGATTATATGGCTGCCACTACACAGTTAGGTTGAAAGGGAGGATAACAGAATTCACCAATAGATGTCTATTCAGGATTCCTCAAGTCCAGCCTCTCCTCCTTCCTTCTCTGCTATTTAGATGATATTATTTTTCTCTATTCTGATCTCACATTTCCTATAATCCAACGCTTCTTTATTGCTAGAGGGTTTTTCATACAAGGTTTCTGTTATAGATTCTTACTTCCTGAGCCAAGGAAATCCTGCTTGCATCACTGCAACATCAAGGGTCTTTCTGTGATTTGAGAACAGGATTACACAACAATATGAGGCTTAGCTTTACCTCTAATGACCCATCTGAAACATGCTGCACAGCTACAAAGTCTAAAGTAAAAGTGCTTTTCAAAGTAAATCAGTGAAAGTTTTAACTTATTTTTATAAAACAGAGTGATGTAAAGAGAAAAAGTCTCAGTAAGTCAGCATTTGGTGTAGCTCTTCTGACCTCTGGGTTATCAGTCTCGGTTGTCAAATCCACTTATCAGTCTGACTGGGGCTATCTTTCTCTCATGGTATGTTATCATGGATAAGAATCTAAGCATCTTAAGTAGCTAAAAGTTTGACAAAGAAGTGCATGTGTACACACACAGGCTGTAGCTAAATGTAAAGAGACACCCCTATGCCCACACTCCCACCCCCACCTGTTCAAATAAGTGTGCCGATGTGGCCAGACTACTGTCAGTCCATGCCAGTCTGTATTAATGTGATGGCAGGAAGCTGGCACTGCGACGCTGGTCCATGTTGTTTCTTCAGTACAGTTGGCACAGGGAAGCTGTTGGTACAGTGCCACTGTACAGTCCACCTATCCGTGCTGTTCTGCACCACGGGGATGGTGTTTGGAGGGCAGCTGGCACTGATCTGACAGTCCATGTTGACATAACACATAAAACAACCTCCCCCCTTGGCAGCAGTGAGCATCTTTTTGGCCACATGGGTCAATCCTGTAGAAATGTTGGCCTTGGCAGTGTCGACAGCAGTCATATTTCACAGGACTGGAAGTGTGGGAAAGTCAGGGAGTCGGGAGCAAGGAGAACACAGCTGTGGAAAAAGGGCTAGAACAAGATATGGCAACGTAGCAAGGTGAAAGGATGACGAGGCTTCCAAATCAGGAAAATTAAGATTAATAAAGAGGTTCATAGACAATGGGAGAGAGATGGGCAGCATCATATCAAACAAACTAAATTCTTCCATATGACATCTATATATTCAGAAGGATTGCCATGGGAGGCCCCTGGAGGCTGCTTGAGTGGTCGGTCAATGAATAGGCTGGGCAGAGACCCACAGATGTGCATCCACATCACAAAGAGACAGAAATACTTGAACCAAATATCAGATTCAGCTTTCCACCGAGTCTTCACATTACTGGTGTACAGATGTTACTGCTAGCATTGCAAGAAGAGGGAAACATTAAACATACTCATATGTTCAGATGTCTCTGTCTTTAATCTAGGCAGCTTGTTTGCACTGTTGCCTCATAAGAAAGGTTTGAGTCAGCATTTTCTGAGTTTTAGTCACAGGTTCTTTTTATATTCTGCTTTCCACCCAAATTAAGGAAAGTCAAGTGAATGACTGATTTAATTCCCCCATGTCTAATACAAGAGGTAATGCAATCTCCCTTGGTTAGAATTTCTTTTAGTGATGTGACATGGATCCTCCAAAACATTACTGTAAATGTCAGGGTTTTTTTAGATACGAATGCTCGGGATGTTAAAGGGATATCAGTCTGTAAGTAATGTTCCCTAAACTTTGTGACGTTTTTGAAAACAGTGCGATGAGCTTCATATGACAGAGGCATGTACTAAAGACCTCCCCAGCTATGACAAGCTTTCAAAATCACGAGCAAGTTCAGACCTCCTCAAATGAAGATGGATACCTAAGTTGAGCTGTCAATTTTGATTGCATCTTTCTGACCTCATTGTGTCCCCTAAATTGCACGTTCATTATGATCATCACCACTATCACACTGACTCATCTATGACCTGAATGACAGTTTCTTTTGACTGCACTCAGAAAACTTTCTGAAATGATTCTGCAGTTAGCAGCTACATTAGCTTCACTCATGGTGACATCACTGGCCTAAAATATAACACAACACTGGTGTTTGACAGACGGCTAATAACTGTTAATGCTAATAAATACAGTTCTCTTTGCAGTGTGAAAAAGTAAGTAAACCCTTACTGATTCCATAGGAATTAAAATGGTAAGTAGTAGCCAGACACTGCTAATCAGCTCTTCATTAACCGATCATCAGCTAGTGTGAGCGCTTACATAAAAGCAGAAGTTTACAATTACGCAATATCAAATAGGTCAGACAAAACAATAATATTAGAGAAGCAATTGTTATAAGGCCATTTTGAGACAATGTGAAGTCCATTGTTCAGCAGTGAAAAAGATTTTTCACAGATGGAGAACATTCAAGACAGTTTTTATTTTACTCCATGACTGGATGTCCCAGCTAATAACCCCCAAGAGAGAAAACGCAAAAAACCCAAAATATTAAAAAAAAAAAACATCTGTCCCCAGGGCAGATAAGATTAAGGTAGAGATGTTTGGCCAAAAAGCACAAAGTTGCTTTTGGTGGAAATCAAGCCAACATATCAGCATGAATACCAGCTGCTGATCACCATATTGGAGATGTAAATATTTGACTTTGCAGTCACTGAATTGGCCAAAAACTTCTCTGTTTATGATTCTAATGTCAAGGCCATCTGTCAAGCTTGGCCAAAATTGGATCATGTAATAGGACAAAGGTCCCAGTCACAGCTAACAAAAAGAATCAAGGTGTTGCAATGACCCAGTCAAAGTCCAGACACCAGCCTAATTGAAATTCTGTAGCGGGACCTTAAGAGAGCCGTACGTAACTGCAAAACTACAATGAACTGAAGCAATGTCATAAACTAAAGTGTCCCAAAATTTCTCCACAATGAATGAAAGACTGATAAAGTCCCACAGAAAATGGTTAATCCTAGATTTTACTGCTAAAGCCGGTTCTGCGAGCTACTGAACTTTGCTTTAGTTTTTCACAGGACTATACGACTAATATTACTTGAATGGCCTACACATGAAGATGCAGTCTTAACGTCACCTTGGAAATAATGGGTCCCTCTGTGGTAAGAAGGCAGATGTTTCACACATACAGAGCAGAGACATTGCCTGCTTGGAAATCTGAACAATATGTGGGTGTGTTGGGGCTGACGGATGTGTAAATGTACTGCTGTGAATGAATAGAAAGCTCAGTAGCAGTGCTTGATGGTTTTCTTGAGACTCACATCTTAAGGGAGAATGAGACATGACGTTTGGGCTTGGTTGGTTACTAAGAAACAATGTTGAATGGAAAAAAAGAGTTAACATTTCAAATCTGACTAAACCCATAACACAAAGTATTATGACAACAGACTAAAGTCAGTTATGTAACAGTTGTGGGCCTTCCACTTTTGTCTAATCTGGGTTTGAATGTCTCTCACTGAGCTCTGTTAGAAGCTCAATCATGTTTCTAGAACTTTGCGTATGTATTTTGAGATGAACCAGTGTCCACAATACAGAGCACAATACTGATTGTCCAATCGTTATAATACAAATATGTTTAATAAACTTATTGATTTTACATGCAACTTACAACTTTATATTCAACTGCAGTTCTTCAGGTGTACAAAAAACAAATCAGTCACAGGCTCCAAAGTTAAAATGCTCAAATTTAGAGCAGAAATAAACATGTTTACAGAAAGCAAGTTTTCTCTGTATAGCTATCTTAGTTTGTGTGTTTTCTCTGTGCCTGTGACAAGTACTTCAACTTCCTTCCACAGTTCAAAGAAATGCATTGTAGGTTAATTTTCTATCCTAAGTTAACCATAAATGTTAATGGTTGTCTGTATCTCTCTGTGTGCGTCCTGGGTCCTTGGGCATCCATTGGAGTATGAATGTGTGTGAATGTTAGATAGAAAGTACTTGAGTGAGTGGGCGAAGGAGGCAAGTTGTGTAAAGTACTTTAGGTGCTCATAAAGTAGAAAATTGTTATATAAAAACCAGTCAATTTACCATCTGTCATAGTCCCCCTTTCAGGCTGACTGAATTAACCATAATGTGGAAAACACAAATAAATAAAATATAAATAAAATAAAAAGCTGAATATTGGCTTCTCTGTGCTTTATTTGCTTATGAATAATTGAATTTAAAATCTTACATGACTTTAATATAAGCAAAAATGTGCTTATATTTTATTCAATAACTGAATACTTAGCACATACAACGCATTATGAATTTGCTCATCACTGCAGGTTGCATATGTGGCTGTAGCAAAGCACAACTGGCGGGTTATAAAACTGCTGGCACACTCTGAGGGGAAGCGGTGATAGCACTGGGATTCGAGCCTGCTGAGTCCCCAGCCAACCTTTAGACACAGCTGCCTTCCTTGGCTATTCCTGAGTCTGTCCTTCCTCTGAGACTCAGACAAACTGGAAAGGTTTAATGCAAGGAATGCAAATGACTGGTGTGTGTTTTAAAGTAATACTGAAGAAATAACAGTTTTGTAGCAGTTTTGCTTTATCTTCATTTTGATGGACTGTAATTAAACTAATATTTTCTCCTATTGAAACAAAAACCTAATTTTAAGCAGTTTAACTTTTCCAGTCTACAAAGAATCCAACTATCCATTTTGGTAATAAATACCAGATATGGCTCATGAATCACACCGGATGCCTACGTGGCCGGTGGACCACAGTTTGCAGACAGACTCTGAGTCAGAGTGCATGACCATTACCGTGAAGTGTGACCCTGTCTTTCCATCTGATGAGTCACGAGAGTGTTGCACATATGATGGATGTGCTACTCCAGACAGCCAGGATGACGGCTGCATTCTGCATCCATCAGTTTACTTTGTAATGATTTATCAGAGGTTTGTGATTAATGTGTTAGATATTTCCTTTCTTCCACATGAAACACATAAAACGTTATTGATAAGTAAACAACAGAAAACACAATACATACACAAAAATTTTAAAAAAAGACAGATTCCAGATGGCCCTCTGTGACCATGCAGCCGTTCCTATATTGTCAGTGTATGCTGTCTGGTTCCCATCTGTTCCATTCTCTATTTCCTCTCATTTATCCATCTGTCTGTCTGTGTCCTTATAACCACATCCACAATGCATTTAATAAACCTCCATTTGTGCCCTTTCCTTCCCTCTTCCTCTGGTTTGGCCAGTGTTGGTCAATTTACTTGAAAAAAGTAGTCAGTAACTAATTACTGATCCCCCCCCCCCCCCCCCCCACAAAAAAAAAAACATTTTTTTTAAATTTTTTTTTTTTTTAATTATTA
>VUQR01012271.1:0-18650 GCA_015108515.1 Hemichromis elongatus
GGGAGTAATTTGAAATCATGTGGAACAAACTGTGACAATAAACATTTTCCAACTGTTGATAGAAGGATTGTGGTAACTGAGTTCATTATTCAAATCCCCATAATTATGGTAAAAATGGCTTTATAAACATCATAAAGATCTCGACAGCAAGAATATGGGGTGTCCATTTACAGAGCCATGTTTCATAGAGCAGTAATTGCCAGTTTCTTGTCTCACTGTGGGGCCTGGAGCTGTGTTGGGGTGAGGGCAAATGATGGAGCTGATGGGCATCTGTCAGCCAGCCTCAAGTGGATGAAACAAATCTGCTAAAAAGGGCCAAAAAATGGAGAGAAAGTTGTGTAGCAGGAGGAGAGTAAACACTCGCCTGATTGCTTGGTAATATGTTTCTTTTGCATTACAGAACAAAAAAGAAAAGAATGATTTGCTGGGCCAAACATAACACATGGATCTATCCAGATGGGGGTGGGCTCTGTTTTAGCCTCACTATCTTCATGCCTGGGAGCCCAGAGGGAATACTTGGAGCCACAACAGGCCTAAAGGAGGGCTTGGCCACAGGTGGTGTCCAGCAGCTGCTATGGCTTTGTATACCCAAATACACATAGCCTGAACTAATGCCCATTCCCTGAGTATGCCCTAGCTGACATATGCCATTAACTGTACGTATATATGTTGTACTGCATACCAATGTAATTAGCAAAGAACGACACAAAAAATCCCGCGCACACACATAAGTGCATGGCAGCAGCCTGCAAACCCACAGAAATAGATTATAAGATATGAAGACATGTTTGTACATATATACACAAAGACATAAACATGCCCAAGCAGTCACACAGGTACTCCCTGCACTAGAATAATCCATCGCTAAGCCAAATGATGCATACTGTATACAGACACTCTTGCACCAGGCTATTATTTTAAATATTCTGCTCGCATCTGGCCCGCACACATCTCACATGCCAGCACAAAGTCTGCCTGTCGCTCAGAACCAAAGAAAAAGAATTACATCCTCATGACACAATGCGATAAACATGCAAACGTATGCAAACACCACAAACAAGTCGGATGAACCGCTAGCCCCGCACAGTCACAATTAAACATGAAAGGAAAAAAGAAAGGAAGTTAAAAAAAAGCACCTCGCACTCCAAAAAGAAGGAACAGTACTGTATGTTCATGTAAAGCCATTCCCACACCCACATAAATTCCTAAGAGGAAACTCTAGTGTTGCTGTCCATCTTTCAGCTGTAATGCTAGACACACACCCTTAGAAGGGAAAAAACACAACTTTACACTTTTACTGACTCTTGATTTATGAAAATGTTCACTGCCAACCTTACTTTCTCTATTGCCACCTCAGTTTTATTTAAATGTCAAGCCCTCATATGCTGAAATATGTTTATGTTGTGCTTCTATTTTTGCACAAAGACATTTTTCCAGTGTTTTAAATGCGGAATGCAGCTATCCAAAAAAATTTTTTTAAAAATGTAGTGATTTGATTTGGGATTCTGTTCTCCTTAACTATAAGCAGAATTATTCAGTTATGTAATCCTGAAAACTTGAATAAATATGGTAAATGCTCACCAAGTTTCCAAGCAAGCCTGCTCATTTTGTAAACAAGATGAACAACAGTGGCAATTTATCCTGGATTCCAGAGCAATGAGGCAACAAATTAAAACAGACATTAGTGGTGAATATGAGCCCTCTTAGGGAGTAACAAGACACATGACTGACAGAAACGTTATGCAAACCGTCCCACAATTGTCCCTTTCATTGATCCCAGGATGCAGACTTTCTGCCTTCCAAACGAGTGACTCGAATAGAGGGAGAGGACTACAAGTGGGAAGGTGGGATTTATTTGAAAATCTATCTTAACTCCAAAACAACTAAGAACTCGCATGCATTCCAGTTTCCAACCACCTCCATGTGTTTGCATAATTGCATCCAAGAGTTTCATGTGTCGCTGAACTAAACAGAATCAGTTTGCTTGTCTGCTTGTGCATCTAGATCACTGCGACTTGCAAAATGGGCAAAAAATATAGTCCAATCAGGCCATACTTCTTTACCTCTGTCACCTGACTGCCTGTTTGCATAGTATGGTACGCGAGAACACAAAAAACACCCCAAATAAACAGATTTATCTGATGATGTTAAAAGGGGCAAAACAACAGGGCGGGACCCCAGGGGTCTACCAGCTGGGTTCAGATGATCCTCTTCACAGTTCAGGGCCAGACTGTGTTGTTTGTCCAGGCTGTGTAGAAGAAGGGAGTGAAGTGCAGCTCATATTTGTACCTGGTCTCACAACACTCAAGCCGAACCCCCACCCCCGCTTTCCTGTCCCTTGAGCCGACACATTTCACGGCTGCCGTAAAGAAAAGACACTGCCCTCAATTTCCTGTGAGAGAGGCCTTAACGGGGTAGAAAACGTATGAAGAAGGAGAGTAAGCAGCAAGAAAAGACGAACCAGCTGCATTAAACTGACAGCAATCTGAAGTGTGGAGAGAAATTTAAACACCTTTTTTTAAATAATTCAAAGTGAGGTAGATTCATAGATGTTGTCACTGTATTTGACGGTACAAGCAAAGAGTACATCACAAAATGCTGTCCAATTTGATTAAGTAATGCTGATGCATGGAAGTTAGGTGGGTGATTATTTGTTAATAATACAGGCCTTGTCTTGCCCCTGTGTGTTCAGATCTTATATGTCTCATCATGACTGGAGGCAAAGTTTGCAGCAAGCATTCATGGGAGCCTGTGATTGTTGTGCTCTCTAACATTTGTCTTTCAGGAGACATGGGGGATAGTGAGGGAAGGTGGGGGCTACTCTAAAATCTGACAAATTGCTGAAAATTGCCTTCACGCAGTCATTCCTGTTTGGACACACTTGGCACATCTGGTTGTGATCTGGCAACAAAAGTGCTGCGGCGGAGGGCTCAGCTCTCAGAGTGGTGCCACATATTATCCCCCCTCTTCTCCGCCTCCTCCTCTCTTCTGGTTTGGCCTGCGCACATACTGATGATCTTCACCCCCCAGCCCACTCCTTTCTCTGTGGGGCACTTGGAGCTGATGGTGTTGTGTAGTGATGCTTGGCAGTTGTCCCGGCAGAGCATTCCTGAGCACCTCTTTGACTTTAAGGGTATCAGTGGGTTGTAATTGAAGCGTCTGCAGAGATGAATGCAGCGCTATGATGCAGCTAGCATGCATATTTTTAAAAAGGAAAGCTGCTCACAATCTGTGAACTTTAAACAAAGCTAATAAAAGTACTGAAGCGATAAATTATCTGTGTTTGGAATAGTTTAGCACATATGCGTTGTGTTCAATAGTGGAGCACAACAATCAGCAGAGATCGTTTAGTTTTTCCTTCGCATCAAATATATCAGTTGCATGCATCACAGAAAGCCTCGTCTCAGTGTGCCGCTGTAGCTTTTACTAATCTCTCTACTCTGCTCAGCATCTGCGAGGATGACTGCATGTTTTCCATGTTAACACTGCTGCTACTGCTGAATGTCTCCACGGAAAAACACAAGACGAACAAGAGGTAAGATACTCCACTGACTCAAGTTCTGTGGAATACAATGCCAAGCATAACTCGAAAAAAAAAAAAAGGCTCGAAGCAAAAGTTGACATACTCGTGCATGCAGCCACAAAGAAATATTGGATAGATTCAAATCTCTATTCCTTTGTAACATGTGCATCAAATAAATGTGCACTGGATCGTGAAGTAGAGGAGAGGTCGTGGGTAAATACTTGCAGCATTGTCAGTCCTGCAGCTGTGTAGCTGAGAGAGGAAAACTGAGTGCACAGCTGCAGACTGAGGCCTCAGCTTCTCAAATTGCTTGTGCCTCAGTTTCCTGCTCTTTCTACCCGAAAGGCCAAACCAGGCCCTTATTAGACCCACCCCCACCTTAATAATCCATGATGTCACCTCAGCATCACTTTTTTTGCTTTGCTTGATTTTTTTTTTTTTAATTCCCACTGCTGGTGCCACCCTCATTGTTAGTTAAATATTAACAGGTGTTTGAGTCGAAGCGTACAAGGTGGTGAAATGAATCCAGTCGGCTCTTCTGTTCCTGTCCATCCGTCTATCTGTCCATCTACTGCTATCACCACATCTGCTTCAGTTTTTACTTCCCCTGGTTTGTTTGTTCATCTGTATTTGTGCCCCCCTCCACCCCACTCCTTCAGTGGAAGGAGGCTGAGGAATGATCAGGCAGGCTTTGATGCTGCTGGCCCCTGCCCTGGCTTTCCAAAGCACATGAGCCCGGGCAATTACAAAAGTGCTCCTAGCTGCCTACTATTAGTCTGTAATGCCCCTGTCTGAAGCGCGAGAAGGGCATAGAAAAGAGAGATGAAGAGCTAGAGAAAAATGAGGATGATGAGGAGGGGACAGAGGAGAAAAAAAACAGGCTCGTAAAACTAACCGGCAACTTTCTCCCTCGCACCACTTTGAGTAAAAGAAAGAGAAAAGTGTACTATACATTTCTGGATGCTGTAGCACACATGTGGCAGGCAGGAAGTACTTTGGCATGAGGAGGCATGGGGGGTAGGGCAGGAGAGATGATGGCCCCTTTATTCCCAGCAATCATTAGACAAGACTCCAGAGGAAGTCAGAAATCAGCAAACCATATGATCCATACTTCCCGTCTTCCTAGAATATAGGATTTGTGCTTTTTAGACCATTCACTGTGTCGTCAACAGCTGGTTAAAGCTTCCATTCATTGTGCATAATGGTAAGTCTGTGTACCAGCCGTTAGAAATAAATCACTTTGGAGTATCACTTCGGCTAGGGACAGTCATGCTCCGCTCTAACCAAGTGGAGGATTTTGAATAAATACTTTTTATCTTAATTCAGCTCCATCCGTATTCAAATAGTTCAAATTAATTATGTACTGCAAAACTACGAAACTAGCTAAGAAAATATTCATTAGTTTGATAACGTAAGTTCAGTAAACTAGTAAGCTGGCTTCACATTTTAAAGAGCTTGTTGTTCAAATAACATGAACTCACAGCTCCACATGCTAAAGTCATTTTGAACCCTTCAGTACAAAGACTAAACCTGCTCGCTGCGATCGCTTTCAGCTTCTCATTCAATCAGATTATGAGTTTAAATCGAACATCTCACATTAGTTTTAAGTCTGAAAATGAAAAAGAAACACATTTTACTTTAATTAAGTAGCAATAAGAATACATTTATAATAAGTAGACTTCAATCGTAGACCATATACATTGATTGACCACATTAGTTTAGGCTTACAGTATAAAATGAGAGGTTTCGGCATACTTTTAGCCATAAATTATACATAATGCATTACATCTACAAGAGCTGGTAGGATCATAGATGTTTCTTTTTTTCTGAAGTGTGGAAAATAATTGATCTTCATTCTTCATATATGAACTTTTAGCCGATTTCCACTTTTATCCACCGAATTATGGCAATAACATGGCTCATGAATGCTTGAGATATCTGCAGGAAATCTAAGAAAACTTGCCTCCATCTAAGCTTAACAACATATTTCACAATTTTAGATGAGTGTCCCCTGATCACACCCTCCTCTGTACACCGCAGCAGATCAAGAAAGCATATGTGTTTCCTTTTTTTGCTTTTTTTCCTGACAAAGCTTCACCTTTTAATCAAAGTCATTAATCTATTTCTTACCACAGCTGATCTCTGCTTATGCTCAGACCAACATCATGTTGTGTGATTAGTATAAACACAGCGACAACTGGAATTACTCTGTGCCAGGGAAAGTAAAACTAATAAGTCCCCAAAATGTACTCGTGCTATATCAAAAGACAAAATGAAGGGCCAAAGGCTGAATCCAATTAAATTTTCCAAATCAGTTCCAAAAGAGCGAATGCTTTTGAAACAATAGAAATGCTGTTCCAAAGACTGCGGATGATCCGGTCCCAACCCACCCAACCCAGCTCTGTCACACTCCCCCTCGCACCTGCTGTGCGCTGTGAGAGGAAAGAACAAATGGAGGGATAGAAAATGTGTGTATGTTTGGAAGAGAGAAGCACAAATGGACATGCAAGCTCTTGTTTGAATGCGCGTGTTTACGTGTGCGTGGACATATAGGAATGCATCAGTGCTCATGGCACAAGGCAGGGCCTCGGCTCGATTTAACCCTCTGCCGAATGCCACAGTGACGCCAGTCGGACTTTGTGTGGCCGCATGCCTCCAGTGTAGAAGCTATGGAAAAAATCTGTGGACCAGTAAGTCTTAGAGATTACATGGCTCCTCTCGTCTCTGGCCTCAATAATGCCTCAAATCCAGTGGTACCATGTCACTGCAATTTGGAGCTTTCCTCCTTAGACGTAAAATAAATCAAATCTCTATTCCATCTCAGATCTTTGGTCACTAAAACTCTCGATGGGCCTGCTCATGAGCATGTGCACATACGTGTGCTTGGGAAAGAGCTGGCTTGTGGATGTGTGTACATAACAGAAAAAGGGGATGCACGAGAAAGGGGATTACATGTTGAAATAGCAATGCATCAACTAAAACACAACATTGGCTTGATTTTTTAATTGCCTCTCAACTGCAATGAATGGCCAGTGCAGCTGTCTGCGTGAACAGCTGCTTGACTGAAAAGATTGGACAGAGCAGGCTCCGGGAGGGCGGAAAGAACAATGCAGGAAGAATCATATGGACTATGAGGTATTTTGTAATTTCACAACTCTGAAAAATGCATGCAGGATTAGGAATCATTTTTATTGGAAATTCACAGCTGCTCCAGGACATATTTCCCAGGGAACTTGCAATGATGTATTTTCTCTGCTGTCTGGAATAAGCAGAAGCAGCGTGGTGCATTGGTGTGTAAAATAAACTGAAGTTGTCATTGTTTCTTCTTCTTTGGGCTTTGTTTACGTGGATTCTTTGAGCCCACAAGTTGCAATTTACAACTGTGAAAGAACTAGGGGGTCTAAGAGATTTGATGGAGCAGTCTGTATGGATTTCCTGCAGAATATTTGTCAGACCTGAATTAAGTACTGTTGTTTTGCTCACTCCCTCTGTCTGCCTCAGCCTGAGGTCTTGTGGCTGACTACCCTACATCTATAAATCACCGGGAACGCATGCTTATATCCTCAAGCAAGCACACTGAGTCAGTCTGGCAAGGTTAATCACATTCACATCTCCTCAGCCTGTTTGCAGCAGCCAACTGATAACCAAACACACGTTACAGGGCATGATCCCTCTTGTTTGTGAATTCTGCTCATATTATCTCTTACCAGTAATGCCACATGAAAGAGTTTGATGTAGGTAAAGCCGTGGCTCCACTGTGTTGTTAACAATCATGAACTGCAGTGTCTCTAGCGCTTGAACAACACAAATATAACACATGCAGTATAGGTGTAAAAATGGAGAGATGGAAGGTGGAGGGGTGGGGCAGCAGTCGTGGATGAAAAAACGACCACAATAAGAGACAGGAGTCTCATTCACATTGCACACATTCTCAGCTTTCACTGGGGCCAATGGTCTGCTGCGCTCACAGCCTTATGTCTGTGTGTTCGATGGACTTCTATGGGAAGCTTTCCAAGTTTGTCACATGGTTTAAAGTCTATGAATATGTCTGAATATAGCTAGTATAAGTATATTATCAGCATGGGTGTGATTGCAAATGTGCACGTGATTGTGCTTCAGTCTTTCTTCTTCTTTTTTTGTGCGTTATTGCTTTCATTTTTTTCCCCTCTTCTCAGAAGTGCCCTACCCAGATATGTAGGAATTATGCCACATCGCTCACTACCATCCTACTCTAATCAAAGTGCCGATTCTTGAAACAGACAGCTGTTGTCATGTGCCTCAATTCCAATGGCTATATGTCCCTGTAGCTGCCCGAGTTCTTAGTTGGCCGGCTGAATTTGTACGGGGAACGAGGGTTACCGGCATCCACCAGTTCAAACTCCTTTCAGAGCAGTGCGCTAATTCACAATACAGAAAATACCACAAACATACTGATCTAAGGTAAGTTTCTTTTTTCTCCTCTCTGGCATGACTCCTCAGATTCATAGATTTCTAAAGATGCTATTCAATGTTTTAGCAAAAAAACAATAATTAACATTTTAAGGGATTGTGTTTGGTTACTTTAAAAGTTCTTGTCTAAAACAAAATTCATTATAGTCGACAAACCTGTATGACTGGATCTTTTGGAGCCCACCGGAGCGTTGATAGCTTACAAATATAAGCACAGTAGGTGGGTTTAAGTTGTGTCTTCCATGTACATGATGCCATATAACCATATAAGGATTGGCTGAACTACAGACTGAATGTGAATGTGAGAAACATCAGCTGAAAAGCAGGGCAAGAAAAACAGCTGTATTGGTTTCCTTCCACTCCACTTAAACTTTTCTCCATCTAACAAAGCAGTGTTCAAAGTGTGAGTCAATCCAACTCACTGCATGTTCATTCAAATTTTGCTGCCTTAAACCTGCTCAAACAAAAAGAAAAATCTCTAAATGCCTTCTGGGATAAAAGACCATAGATCAGAAGTGCTAAATGTATGCTCTCAATGGTTGTCCATCTATTCCTGGTTCGAGGCAGTTATCTGGGAGGGCAGGAGCACAAACAATGCCAACAGCTGCAGACTAACTTAAGGGTCGATTGCCAGTGCAAATTAAGCTTTAAATGCAGAATGTGAAACAAACAAAACTAAAAATATGTATAAAAAAATCTTCAGAACTGAGTAAAACATTGTAACATTAAAATAGGTATACCTTAATTAAATCACAATCATTAACAACCTACTTATTTGTTACTGCTTATTTATAAAAATTAGAGATTAGAGGAAGTGTGATTAAAAAAAAGAAAAGACTTGATTTTTTTCTCATTTTAGACATAACAAATGCAATACTTAATTTAAAAAAAAGCATTCTGGTGCAAACTTTACTGGTTTAAACAAAAAAATGTAAATTTTTCATCTGAAATCGAGTGAACTATTGCACATTAGCGTGTGTTTGTTTAGGTCTCTGAGAGCAAAGGAAGTCATCATAACTCATCACAAAGCATCGTCATGTATCATGGTGCAGGTAACTAGAAGTGGGAGGGTGTTGTGAAGATAAAAGACATATGAGGCATGTTCAAACAAATGTATGCACTGGAAAAGGAAAAGATTTTTGCTGTGTGTTTTTAAAAACACTGGAAGGAGAAAAAAGACTGAAAAATATTGGAAAATGTCAATTTAGGCACAAATAAACCCACACAAACAAGTAAGGCTGAGGTCAGAGAGGAAACAGCCCTGAACTCTCCCTTTAGGCTGAGGACATCAGAGATCCCTTTGTGTGCTGCTTTCCATTTATTTTACCCATCATCCCTCATCAGGCTGGGGTGACCCTGTGACCCCAGAGCTAGGGTTACCTGTCAGTTGACTGTCCATTCTCGAGCATGGGGCTTGATGCTGTGTCAACATTTGTCCTGGAAAACAGGAGTGAGGAAAACAGAGGAGCTTGGCTCTGTGTGGAGAAGAGAAAAAATAGAATAGTTAGACAGAACAAGTCTAACTACAGAATTCGTTTCGCATTCAACGTAACTGAATAACTCTTCCTTCTTTTTCTCTTTTACACTCGCAAGTTGAAGCTGTGCAGCGCTCTGACTAGCGCACTCTGTGCGCAGATGACATGAATGTGTGATAATTCCTGTTTACTCAGAGACAGAGCGATTCAAAGAAACACAGTAAACATGTGCTTGCATGGATACCTACTGAGGGGTTCCTACAAAAACACTCCAAAAGCCCCCTTTGTGTGTGCTGTCAGCTATCAATCAGGGTGCCGTAAGTGGGATCCTTGAGTGGAGATGCTATCAGCTCGGCCCCATATACACTCACACCACAGTTTCCCTTATCTTTGCAGAGATAACAGATCCCCTCTCACAGGGAGAGGCCTGAACCAGACACGCTCGCTTTCTGCATCTCTCTCGCTATCTGTCTCAGCTGTGCCATAGGCCCCTTCATTTCAGATGGGGGGGCCCTTCAAAAAAAAAGTCAATTTGCTTTGGTTCCTGTTTAAAATTCAATAAGTGCGTCTCTTAAATTGCAGCCGCATGGTGCTAGCCGAGGCTACAGAGGGCACGTGCTGCTTTTGATTTCAATCTCTGATGCTATCAGCCTCCAGAAGAAACATGATACATGTCTCAGTTGACAAATCTAGACAGGCATGAAATTAAACAAAAATCAGAAGCATGAAACAATACTAATTTCCTGCAACTGTACTTTTTAAAAAAAATTATTTTGTAAACATTCCATTTCCGGGAAAAGTAAAGTGTTTAAGGTTTGCAGTGTCTGTCAGTGAGTACACTGAAAAGATGGTTCAGACTTATGCGGCTTTACGGGTTAAAGTGCAGGATGCGCGCATGTTTGAAACTCCATTTTTATTTACCCTGTTGCACTTTATGTTTACACCGCTGAGCGATAGATAGGTGACATCGGTGCAGCCGTTTTCTTCTTTGGTTGGAGGACAGCGAGCTGAGGAGATGGTCCTGAACTGGCAGCGTTTTGGGGTTTCCACCAGACCACAGCACGTTTGCCTAATAACAAAAACAAGCATCCTGGTGTGGAGCTGGTCCCACAGTGTGAGGACCTTAATGAGGAACATGTGGAGCTGCCCAGACACACCGTCAGAGGAAACCCAATCCCTCACTCCCTCTTTTTCTCCCCCTTCCCCCTACTCTCCCATTCTTTCTCTCTCACTCTCTTTTGCCTCACTTTCCACATTCTGTCACAAAACCCGAGGTCTTTAGCACTTCTTTGGGATTTCTGAAATGTCAAATCTTTATCGTATTCTTTCTCAGGGGATAAAAGTTGCTTTTCTGCACTTTTTCCTATTGTGTCACTATTTTAAGAGACCTGCTGCGAGCAAAAGAAAAACCCAAGCATTGTTTTTCTTATATGACAGACATTCTTGTCATGTTCCCGTTCTCTCCAGTTTGTTTTAGAGAGAGTTGGTATTGTATACATAAGTGCTGGGTCATGCAATGCAATACGCCAATAAGGAAAGAAACGAATAAAGAGGTCTTTCTCCACCCATCAAGCCTGACAGGCGGTCTCTGGGTTTCTTTCATGTGCTGAATTCATCCTTACCATCCACCTGGATCAATTAACTGTTTGCTTCAGTGGCCATCAACCCCACAGTGTGGAACCTCGGCTCATTTAGTCGACAGGAGTTTTTTTTTTTTTTTTTAAGTATAATTATGATATAATTATAATAATATATAAAATCAAGTATAGTCAGGTTTGTGTGTTTTAGAGGCATGTAACACTCATTCAGTATGCAAATGTATGTATGGAAGTTTTGCAGCTTCAGTGCTTATAAAAGGAAGTAAAAAAAATCTGTTTTCTTTTCCCAGGAAATGTCATCGCTCTCCTCTGAAGGCACATTTTGTAAGAGGTGAGACAAACCTGATGCTAACTCATTTTAACTGCTACATAACAGGCCACACCATCAGCAGATCTCTCTGTCCAAGCTGTCACGGGCAAAACGAAGCACAACCTGTTTAAGGGAATTTAAAATATGACCTAAAGCACAGCCATAAAGTAGATCAACTAAACAAACCTCCGAAATTAGCTGCACAAACAGAGTAAGGTAGATCCCTCTGGGGGGATAAACTTGGCACAGTGGATCTAGTGTGACAGAGGCCCTCCTGGCAGCTCAGAACAATCCAAATGTTCCACTTCAGTGGAGCTGTCTTGCCCCCCCTCCGTTACAAAAACTACACAAACCCATATATATATATATGTATCTCGCTGGAATGACAGGCCACCTGAATCACACAGTTGTGTTGCTGGAGGAGCCTGCATGTGTACAGAAAAGCCGGTGATCCAGTAAGCGTGTGGGTTCACTTCTCTCGCATAAAGTCAGGAGGGAGGTGCGGCAGGAGACCCACATCTACAACCAAAAACAATCCAGCTGTACTAGAACAAAGCCTCAACTTTTAATCTATCTGAAACTACACCAGCTTCGAGTCTCTGTTTTCTAAATATCAACATTTTATTCAGTAATGGGTCTGTGCATTAACATTCTTTATTTGCATGGCACAAAAACCACAGAGTGTGTCACGGGCGAAGGGCTGAATCTGGTGAGTCTGCGTGCCTTGCAGATGGTCCGGCCTCACAGCAGCTGTGCAAATGAAAGACAGAGTGTCATTGAAGGAGTGAGAGAGATGGAAAGTTGGCCACAGAGGGAAGAGAGTAACACACAAGTTGCTAACTGAAAATGTAATGGAAAAAATAGCACACTCAGATTTTGCTGAGAGAAAATGAATTTGTGGAGTATTTTCTCTGAATTTTGGAGAGCAGTGTCAGTATTTGGTATGCCTATAATAATTTACATGTTAATGGTAAACTGCAACCCATTGTCAGTCATTAAGGGGTTTTTTTTCTCTCTCGTGCTATGTTCTGCTTTTAAAATATTCACTTCATAGCCCGAGAACTGTATATTCAAATGCTGTCAATCAATAGCCACCAGATTTGTAGTAGGGAAAACAGCAGGTGGGGGGGTGTTATAGGGACATTTGCCCGTTAGTGCTTTGAAGTGCAAAAAAGTCTGTTGCATAAGTTTAAAACGCAGTTCTGCATGAGAAAACTCCATTACTTTCCACTTCTGGATACACTAAATGACCCAAATTCTCAGCTTAGAGTAAATATGTAGCCACACACAGTTTAACTATTATAAACAAGGCATGCTGTGATTCTTCGGTTATAATCGGGGCAATTAGAGCTTCACACCGCCCCGACTGTCGCTGAAGGCCCTTTTCCACTGTCCTCACCCCCCGAGTAATTGCCACTACATGTAAATATCAAGTGGTTAGTGAATAATTAGTCTTTCATTGGCCAGCAATCACCTCTGGGCCCCGTCTACACTTTAGACCCCTCCCTCGTAGAGCCGCCCTGAAGACAGGGGCCCCTTTGAATGACAGCGCTTTGGAAGGAAGACGAATTTTTGTCTGATTTCTCGCAGCCGCAGCGTCGATGAGAAGCAGTCGAGGAACTCCATTCTAACTGAATGGATTGGTATGGGGAGAAGCGGACCTCAAACCACGGCTAAGCGGCAGCTTTGGGACTGTGTAACGTTGACGATGGTTTTACTTTCGCTGCTGTTTCGACCAGGTAAGTGTTGCTTTTCCAATCCGTGCTCCCCCACTCCTGCTCCTGCCCTGCATGCAAAGCTGTGTCCCGGCAATGGAGGTGGAGAGGGAAAAGTTTTCCTGCTGTCGTGTGGCTCAGATGTGACTCTTGTCAACTTTAAACTGTACTTGCATGCATTGTGCGCTAAGTGGTAATTAATGTGGGGTTAAACCGAGCGAGAAAAGTGGCCGTTGTTTAGCGGTGGTCCGTCGGCTGGGGGGACAAAGTAGGTCCTGTCCTGCTGCTGCAAGATCCCATCCTCCAGGCTGCAGCACTGCTAGCAGAGCAGCACGAGTTAACTCGCTTTCTGAACTCATTTTAGGGTCAAACCTTTCGCTTTTTCACTTGCACACGGGGACACCAAACAATCTGCTTCTAACCGCTCTCCAGCCAGCACGTTTTGGCACGCCCGCATTACTTCCCTTATCTTTTTACCAACTTGTGTAAAGTTACGGTTTAGCTTCCCGTTAGCATAGCTCGCTAGCAGCTGGCGTCCAGCACCCACAATCAGCCTGAGAACAAAACCGCGGAGCTTTTCCCCCTTTTTTTCTTCTGTAGGCAGAAACACCGCAGACGGACACATTTCGTACTGTAGACATTGCCTTGTCTTTCCTTTCACGTCTCAGTTGTTTGAGTTGTTGGCAAAGCTAAGAAGGAGAGCATGTTAATTCACCTATTCATGCTTCATTTAGCTACCATGCATGGGGGTCCAACTTTTTGGCCTCTGAACGTGTTGGTGGCTGCTTTCTCCCAGCCCGGGATCAGAGACCAGCTCGGCTCAGAGTCATTCTAATTTGGATTGTAAAGTTTAAGTACCGTTTGTCACACGGGCGATATTCAGAGTTGTGTTGGTATGGAGACTGGTTTTAAACTTTGTTGTGTTTATATGAGAAAGTAACCGACCCTAGTGCGCATGCTTGTAAGCGCTGGTAAAATTAAGATTGTTTTTTTTTTTTTTCTAACAGAAATGCACATTACTGATATATCTTAACTTGTTTTTTCAAAGAAAGTGTTCAATCATGATGCCAAAACTAAGCAGCAGTCTTAGTCACTTCCAAAATAAACCTCAGCTTCATCTTTGTTCAATAGATTTACGATGAGTCCACTAAACCCATCACAAAGCTGTGTCTGTAGCTCTGTAGTAGTTGTAGTTCAGGGGTTAACATTGTAACCTATATGAGCCTACATATCTGTCTGTTTTTGTTTTTATTGAATTACTGTGCTATAAAAAAAGTTCACCGAATTGGGCTCGGACAGAAACTCTGAGCCACCTCAGATACATTAATGCGTGATTTACTAATAAAAACACTCTTTGTGTGGTCATTTTGCTTTCCTCGCACTCTCGTGCTTCCCACATGGTCTCTAAACTTGTTTGTAGCTTAACTAAGTGCTCGAACATAAAGAGCCTTTGGGGGGTTGTATGGCTGTTGATGGCAAGTGATTGTCAAAAAGTGTCAATCACGGCAGACTCGGGTGACCTCTTACCAAGGCGGGGGAAGGCCTGTTGGAATTCAGAGGAGGGATGCGTCTGACTTGACCTCTCGCACTCCATCTCAGATCAGCGCTGGCATTGAAGCGCATTGGCGGTGAGAGGCATTAATCATCCGCTCCCTCGGTGCACCAGACTTCTGCATAAGGAAAGAAAGGGTGGAGAAAAAAAAAAAGCCAAAACATAATGTTTACCGATGTGAAATCTCTGCGCTTATCTTGTCTTTGTCCAGGCTGTTTTGGAGATTAGGTGCAGCTTTGGAGTAAATACAAGAATATTCTGTTGCAAACGGAGAGCAGTTTATTGCAGTTGATCTCACGCTTGCAGTAAAAGTGAAGTATGTGTTGAGATTCTGGCTGATCCTGATCTGAAATGGAAATGCATCTCCCTTGCATCAGGAATTACTATCCCAGTCAGCGTATGAGACACGATACGCAAAAGTAATGTGAACACTCTGAAAGGAAATTGACAAATAGCCACACTTTTTACTTCTCTCCCAGTAGTAGTTGTAGGTCTTTGTTTTCCTTGATATTAAATAACCCACTTATGGATCATTACTTAAGTGGAAGCCTTGAAATGGACCACCAAAAACTGCTTCACAGCCCATACTGCTCTTCCCATACGTTGACCCTCACTGTGCCATGCATTGTGGCCAGGCTTCACTTACCTTCAGCAACAGCCAAAACCACATTCAACACCCTCGGCCAAACTAACACAGGTTGGTTTCCTCCTGCAGTGAGGCTACATGCTATTTCTGTGGGGGCTAGTTGGGGGAAATAAGTTTCGACTACCTTTGGAGCACAGTGTGAGATTAAGGCCTCGTGAGCTCACGCATTTGGGTTTTAATGGCTCTCCTGATTGAGCTAAACTTGATAGTGGAAAAGCTGTGACTGCTGCCTCATGCACTGAGGTAATATGTCTGTAAATGTCAGATGGATGGTAGGGCGTTTTGGGACATTTCTTTTGCTTTGGTGCACATTAGTTGAACTTTTCAGCATTTATTTTTTTTTTTCAGTGTTGCTGAAGTGTTCTTACTCAAAAAGAGAAACTTCCCTTTTAGCAACTATATTGTAATTGCAACCGGCCCGATTGCAGTACAGTTTTATGATCATCATGTTTTTTTGTTTTGTTTTTTCAGCACACTGCCAGCAGTGTCGAATCCAGCGCTGTAATGCGGAGTATGTGGCGTCTACCTCACCGTCCAGTGGTCTGCAGGAGGACGTGGCTTTAGATGTGGACTACTGCATCGCCCTGCGGGCCTATGCCATGTGCACCCGGCGGCAGGCACGCAGCTGTAGAGGCGACCTGGTCTACCACTCGGCCGTCTTTCGCATTAAGGAGCTATTCTCTCAGCATAACTGTTCCAGCGATGGGCCGACCTCTTCCGACAAGGTCCCCAGCACGTCTCGGCCAGCGCTTTTAGAGCTCTGCAATTATGAGAATCGGGTCCTTGTTTCGGGCTCAGCCGGTCAGCAGAAGAAATACGCCCACTGTGGATTATTTGGAGACCCGCACCTACGGACTTTCAGGGATGAGTTTCAGACCTGCAAGGTCGAGGGGGCTTGGCCTCTGATCGATAACCGCTTCCTGTCTGTACAGGTGACCAATGTGCCTGTTGTCCTTGGCTCCAGTGCCACAGCAACTAGTAAGGTGAGGATAGCAGCTTAAATCTAAGAAATGTCCTCTTTTTGTGTTTTAACTTGTTTAAGTTGCTCTTTCGTATGTGCGTTTATTCTAACACAAAAATATGTGAAACTGCTTACAACTTAATTCAGAGAAAAGTAAAAGAATAAAGCAAAATTTTACTAAAATATCCCCAAAAATGTAAATCTCACAAACCCCTGGGGGAGGTGAAACCTGCGTAGATACTCCGACTGGTCATGTTTAATGTGTTAAAAGTCAAAACCTTTCTACGGATACCTAGGTCCATGTTGGAGATGAACATTGATGTAATACTAAGTTTTAAACTAATGCCCTATAAATTGGCATGTATTTTTTTTGGGGTGTGAGCTTGTGAGCTCAAGTATTGCCATAAAGTATCAAACATGTGAAGTTAATCGTCATTCCGTGGTGCCTCTCGAGTCTCCGGCATTCCTCATGTCTCGGAGCTCCTTCAGATCTATGAGGGGAGAAGAGAGAGGAGGGGAGTCCTTCAGCGGTGTTGAATCACAGACATGCATGAGCGCTCTACCTTTAACACATGGGTGGTCATATGGTAGTGATTAACGCTCGCTCAAACATTTTCCTCCACCGCCACGATCTGGAATGTTTTTTCACCCCTCTGGTCAAATAATTAACTCACTGCTTTTTGTGTAAATATGGAATCATTTGGAAAAATAAAGGAATAATTGGCCAAGACCAAAGAGGGTTTTTTTTTTTTTCTTCATTCTGTTAATTAAATAGGATGGTCTTGCTGGCCAGATTGTGCTTTATATAAGTGTGCACATTTTTATTCTCTATGTAGTACTTGATATTTAGCTCATGAAGCTGAGTTTTTAATATTAAAGTTTTTTCTTCTTTGTCTTTTGCCCACATGGTAAAAAAAAAAAAAGGTTTGTCATTGATCAGGCATTACTCTGACTGTCCTAAGCTAATTTTAATTCTCCAAGCTAAACATAAACCAACAAACTATGTAATGTTGTGTGAAAGGTTTGCTCATAAGACTGCAAATGTGTCTTGGCTGTGCAGCCTGATGTAAGGCTATGGGACTGGTGCATCTTTGCCAGCACCCACACGCCCCCATCGTGTTTTTCGAGTTGTTTTCAGCTGCCAGACCCAAGACAGGAACTCATTCATCAAATAAAATACAACCTTTAAGTGTAAACGTACCCACAGCCAGTGCTTTGTCAGGATCCTTTCATGAAACGGAGGTTAGGCCCCGTTTTGAAGCTTAGCTGGAAGATGGAGAAGAGAGGAAGTGGAGGTTTTAGACAGTTATCTAATGCCACCTTTAGATGCAACATCCATGGGCAGCTAGTTGAGTTCAGCGTCAGGTGTTTGCTTTTATGTGGAAATAGATGAGTGATGAAAGTGACGCTCTGACATCGATTAGCCTCCATTAATGTTGCCTGTTTTCTTATATGAAGCAGATTTTCTAATCAGTATGAATTCGCTGGCTGAAGAGCACAGCAGAGAGAAATCATTCTTAAGCAAGCTGAGTGTGAACCACTGAACACCCTGTGCATGGAAATATTTGGGTTTCTGCTGCCACCTTGTGGCCCTAAGTGGTAATACTCATTGAGCGTCTGTTATGATCAGTTGACTTTGAGAGCAAGCGGTAGGTGGTTGATGGAGAAAAGAGTAAAACTTTCAGTCACTCGACAGTTATTGATTGATTTTTGCCCTCATTTCAGATCACAGTGATCTTCAAGTCCTACCATGGCTGTACCGATCAGAAGGTGTACCAGGCCACCACTGAAGATCTACCCCTGGCTTTTCAGGATGGGACTCGCAGTGGCGGCGAAAGTGGCAGCCTGACCATCGCAGAGCGAGGGGGCTCCGGAGTCGGTCGGCAGGTGAGGATACAGGCCCGTTACATCGGCACCTCCATCATCATCCGGCGTGTGGGCAGCTACCTGACCTTTGCCATCCGCATGCCAGAAGACACCCTGGACTTTTCAGAAGACAGCGGCGGTCTACAGTTGTGCTTGCACGGCTGCCCGCGCAACGAGCTCATCAAAGAGCACACGCTGGGCCATCAGAGCCAGCAGCCACACCTTCAAGGCAGCAACACAGAGCTGGGCCCTCTGCGGCCTCCTCACCAGATCTACACAGTGGAGCGAGCCACTGCCAAGTGTAGAGAGACTTTGCAGGTGGAGGATGTGTACTTTCAATCTTGTGTCTTTGACTTGCTCACCACAGGAGACCCCGAATTCTCCATGGCTGCTTATGGTGCTCTGGAGGATTTGAAGGCACTGCCACCCAGTAAACTGAAGCAGAACTCGCCGAGGCCCACTCGCCTTCACAACCGAGGAGTGCCACAGACTCTCGCTGCTACTGCAACCAGCAGCTCATTGCTCTCACTCCTCATTCTGCTGCTTTTGTAAAAC
>VUQR01012272.1:0-11641 GCA_015108515.1 Hemichromis elongatus
TGGCGCCACCGGGCTCTCTGACCACCACCAGTAGGCAAAATGGGTGAAGTGTCTTGCCCAAGGACACAACGACCGAGACTGTCGGAGCCGGGGCTCGAACCGGCAACCTTCCGATTACAAGACGAACTGCCAACTGTTTGAGTCACGATCGCCCCGTGTGAATGCTGCTGTGATGTCACTCACAGTGTTTGTACATGTCAGTAAATAAATAATCATATTTGTATCAGTTATGATTAGACATCAAGCTTTTGGACAAATTATCTCCTTTAATGTAGAAAAATTCTAAGTTAAAAGACTTTAACCAACACAGTGAAAAGCCAGATGGTTAATGTTGGTGTTTCACTTGTTCATCGTCATTGATTGGTTCAACTACTTCTATGTTGGTGACAGGCATGCTAAAGTTAGCTACAAATCCTTGTGACAGTTGCAGAGATCATTGTATGCATCAGGTTTCAGTGGTAGTACGAACATAATTTGGGTGGAAGTACAGAGTTTTGGTGCCCAAACGTACTTAACTGATAACTTAGTACTCCACTTTCTTTGTCTAAATTCACTTCTAGGTTAAAAACCCCACAACAGTATAGTCACAGACTATATATGCATAAAATGTAAAAACATAAAAAAAAAAAAAAAGTCAGATCACAAAAATGTAACTAAACCTGAGACTACAGTAAAACTGCAGTTCTTCACTATATAGACAGTGAAGCTACAGTTTGACTCACCGCACACAATAAGTAAAAAGGGTATAAAAAAAAAAGTCCAGTGGAGTACTGTTTCCTTTGCCATGATTACAATATTCATGTCTTTTACTGCTTGTGGTTCACACAGCCTGTTTAAATTAGGAGAATGCATTAGGATATATATACTAAAGGATTGAATAAATTAACCACCAACAGCACATACACACCCATGTGTGAACCTGTAAATCCTGCGTGGAACCAATTCATGCACACTAAATAAAGAGCACAGATATGGTGCAGTTTAAAACGCTGCCTGTCTTTTGAAAGGTTCGACTTAGAGGCTTGTTGCAGCAGGGAGCCAGCAGGCCTTTGCAGTCCTTGAATGGAGAGAAAATGTTGCAAAGCACAGCATGGAATTAAAAGAAAAAGGGGAAGCCGTGGAAGGAACAGGACGAGAAAAGAGAGCAGTGAGATGCTGTAAACTGAGAGGATTGTAATAATGTTGTTAATATATGAGCTTTTTTTTCTTTACCTGCTATATTGGCACAGTTAAATGCAATGTTCCGAAAAGTAATTGCATTCCACTTTTTGAATAAATTTGCAGTGTTTATTGATTTTATACTGCTCATTTATGCAAATCAGCGGCAGTTTCCAACACAGTGCTATTTACTGTAAATATTAGCAAAGTTTTTGTAAATATAAAACTTGCCAACCAATCCTCTATTTATCCCAGCTTTGCTCATCTCAGTCCAAGAAGTAATCAGAGGAAGATAATAAGCCTGAATTGAGAAAAGAGGAAAAGAGGGAAGAGATGGAAAGTAAGCGAGAGGATCGTTGTCGAGGTTTCAGCAGGAGGCATTTTATGGGGACTCAGTGAGGGCCTCGTGGAGCTGCTGTGCATCTGCATGAAATGATGAGCCTGGTGTCAGGACATGGATCATCCTTTTACACCGAGTAATGAATACAGATTGCACACCGGATAGAGAGGCTCTGCAATCTGCTGCACCACAAATGAAACAACTGCCGTTCTAATCAAATAGTCTTTTCATGCCAGCGCAGCCCCCAACTTGGGCTAAATTCAATTCCAGATTCACAGATTTGTGTGTTGGGGGTTGGGGAGACTTGCGAGGCAAGAGGGAGTTATAAATGTTGTAATTAGAGTATTGTTTAATGTGTATGTGTGTAGATGTGTTTGTGTGTGTGTTGCTGTGGGGGAGGGGTGGCGGTAGGAGGGTCCCTGGCATCATGTTGTCGTTAACCGCTTGGTTATTTTAGATAGCAGTTGGAGGAATGGGTCCAATCACAGCAACCACGTACACACTAACACACACCCATGCACAAACGCACACATTTAGCTAATTATGCCAACTAGTGGCTTGGGAGAAGACGTTCTCTGTATTCTGTATTTAGGGAACAGCGAGGAGCTTTGAAGGAGAGCCGCAGTGCCTCTTTGATGCTGCTTTTGTTTTTTGTTTGTGTGGTTTAATAATTTAATCAAGCCAAACGTCCTCCTTCTCTCTGTAACTGTCTGTTGGTGGAGGCTAATTACTCTGCAGATTGTTCTCCTGGTGCTAGAGATGAGAGTTTAGATCCAGAGGGGGAGGGGGGTGCTGATGGCTGTAATTTAACAGTGTACTGATGGGCTAAGCTGTCTGTCGACTGCTGTTTTATTGTTTCGGGATGCTGCTGACGAGTTACTATTCTAATATGCACCATCTGATGAGAGTGCCTGCAATGTTGTGCATTGCATTAGTACTCTTTGTCTCCACTATGCATACATCTATCTCTGGACTACTTTTATTTGTGCACGCTGACTGTAATACTTTCTTATAGAGTCAAAGAAATGCTGCAGTAATGGTCTCAGTCACAGAGTGCAGGGCTGGGTTTCGATAATCGATTTTCTGATTAAAAAACTGATTCTAGCTTGAATAACGCGATACCGATTCATTAAAATCCTGAATCGATATTAAATAAAAATGTATTTTGCCAGAAACGCCAGAATCTCAGGTTAAAGCTTCCAAAACTATTTCAAAGTAAAACAGTAAATGAGAGCAGGTAAACGGATTCTGCAAAAAGACCTGAAGACAAAGCGCGGATCCGACGCATCAGAATCAGTGAGATGTCGGCTTTGTCACCTGGCGGCACGGACACGGACACGCCGTCGGGGCTGACAGCCAACGGCTCACGGATGCTGATGCTGCAGGTTTCATCACTTTCCAAACAAAATTGACTGAACCAGCAGCAAGAGAAGATCCAAACTACACTTCACATGGACATCGTCATGAATTCCCTCTGACTTTTACTATTTTGCTTCCACCAATCACACTTCCTGCACAGCTCTCTCTCTCTCTCTCTCTCTCTCTCTCTCTCTCTCTCACTCTCAGTGAACTTCAAGAAAAGTTTCCCATCTAAAAATCTCAATTTTCTGCATTATTCGCTTGCTTATTACGCACCAGTCTACCTTTGTGTTCAGCACTGTCGGCTGCAGTTTTTTTTTAATGACTTCCAACAAGAAAGTCTCATTTCTGCCGTTCAATATCGAAGAAATGTAAACTTTTTAAATTTATGCCAAATTGCGAAACGTTTAGCTGTGTCTCTAATAAAACTCTGCTTCACTTCTGCAGCATCAGATAATGTTCATATGTTGATTCATGGTTTCCTACTGTTTTTGTTCTACTGCTTGTTCTTAAGGTTCTCTCCTATAAAAAGCCAGGCCTGGAAAATCTCCTTCATATTTTTCTGTGTTTTCTCCTCAGTTACTTTGACACAAAGGCATCTGCTGTGATGCTCACACCTCTGATGAAGTCTCACAAGTGTCAGTACTGATAAATGATCAGAATTATATTATTTCTGACTGTCTGAGGCAAAATTTCCCAGATTCAAATCGAATCGAATCAGGGATCGAAATGAATTGGGACTTTGTGAATCGGAATCTAATCAAATCTAGAAATCAGCGACGATACCGAGCACTGAATGCAACTACAGGTTGCTACAGGAAAAATTCCAGTGTGTTTCTACATTATTCACTTCAGTTACTGCTAAAATTTTAATAAGAAAAAACATAGACCTAGGCTTAACCTATTAAACATGTGCTGTATCTTTAGTCTTTCTCTCCCTTTTGTGTCTCTGTTGTTAATATGGAATAATAGTTTAAGATGTTTATTTTCAATGTACAGCAGTTCATAAACGTATTTCCCTTTGTATTTAATATGGAATACAACACAACACAGTTGCTGTCTTTAGTCAGCATCAACAACAATTGACTTCTGCCATCGCATGAAGATTTCATTCCTCATCCTCAGCTTGGCCAAATCATTTAAGTGATTTGATTTTAATGCTGCTGGCTCGAATTAGTGTTCATGTTATTAAATCAACAGTAGGACTAGATTAGTACACACAAACCAACTGCATAATGTTAGACCCACTACAGTGGACAAATACATCCTTGGCAAACGCAAAGTTTGTGTGAATGTTACAGTGATATGGATCCAAAGAGCTAAGAGTGCTAGAGAAGAGGCTCGGCCTTTGGAATTCTTTGGGATTTAGAATAATATTTTTCACTACATATGATAAAATCAAATGATACGAATGAAAAGTTTAGTATGTCAGCAGTGCAGTCATGTTAAACATCAGTGTTTTTATTAATGCAAACAGACGCTCTACTAATTTGACTTCATTACTCCCCGTGATCAGGCAATGAAGTTATAGCAAACTTAAGTAAGGAAAGCAAATCGGAGAGCTACTTCATTAAACCGATGCATTATCAACATATATAATGGAGCTTCTTTAGATTGCATGATTTTCTCTAGTCTTCAAGACAAGTGCATGACTGTGAATGGTCTTATTCAGTCTTGTCTTTGTTCTTTAAGTGGATTACCATAGACGGATGAGGTGTCTTGGTTATTATGGAGTTACACTGTGAGTCTTTGCAAAATTGTAAAATAGAGGTTAAAAGGGAGGGTTTTCACCTTTCTCTGTTTCTTTCTGTTTTTTTTTTAAATAGTTTATCTCACCTTTTTGTTTTTGTTTAGCTAGAAGACAAAAAAGTGAGGGAGAGAGGCAGGTAATGCTGCAGAATCTGGAGGAGAGATACTCAGACTGCTCTCACACCCCATGTGGGTAGGTCAGACCAGTTGTGCTAATGTACTCCATGCACCGTCAGTGACACTGGGTCAGCCAGCTAGCTGCATGTTGCTTGCTCACACAAAGAGCAAACTTTGAGGAGAGACATTTATAGTCTCTCTAGTGGCAAGCGCATACATAACTATTCACTAATACACTCATATAGAAAGATATAATGTGTTTCCTGAGAACAGGGGTAGAGTGCTTGTGTTTCCACGTGTATGTGTAATAGGCTCATGAAGAATTCTGTCTCTTGGCAGCACCTGGGGTAGATGTTGTCAATATTGTGCAACTCTGTAAATCAAGACTGAGGTCTCAAATGTGTGTTTTTGTTCTGTCCATTTTAGGAGTCTGCAGGTATTCAGAAGCCAAATGTCAATAAAACAAAACAGTGATTATTCAGTCTGGTAGGCACTGGCTGTGTGTGTGTGTGTGTGTCAGAGCCCCTAGGGATTACAACTTCCTGTTCTGAGATGCTTTGGTCACATCGGCTGTGAATGTTTCATGTGTCACTGGTGGTAACCTGCTATGGGTGGGCACATCAGCATCGAAACACACAGTTGTATTTCATGTATTTAACTGCAAGAGACTGTCAGGGTATTCTCTGTGATGCAATGTGTTTATTTCACACTGGTGCATTTCCAATAAACGTGGCTGTTGTAGTGGTTAGTGTCAAGCTAGCTATAATTTCATCCTGGTTTAGAGATTAGGAAAAATAACGAATCTCTCAAACAAACAGTTTATCAGAGCAACTAACAGGAGCTCGCTGCAGGAGTGAAAAATGAAAATAATTGTTTCAAGATTAGTTGTTTACTTTTCATATCATGAATATTTTAGGATCAAGAAAGAATAAAAAAGTGTAAGGTCTTATGGTTTTAGTCTTTTCCTTTTCTGTCACCTTCAAAATGCGTGCTGTCAAGTTCTTAATACGTTCAGCAAACCTGATGTTTGATATGAAGCTGGTGTTTTGTGTTTTGTTTTTTGTTTCATTTAGGCCTCAGGGACCTTCCGGAGAGCTTGAGGCAGCGTTCATATGTTGGTTTATGTGACTTTTTTGTTTTTTCAAAACAAGCGCCCTTTCTGATTTCTTGGGTTTTTGCATATTCGCGACACTTACATGTTTCAGATCACAAAAAAAATTTAAAATCTGTTTTTAAATGATGATTTGAGTTTTTATCTTTGCCTAATAATAAAATTTGTTGATCTAAAATATGCACGCCTGACAACTATGCAGAACACTAAGAAATCAGGAGGTGATGAGTGTAAAATTATCATAACCCGAGGAGCTACAATAACTGGATTTATTGGAAATCTGTCAGGTTCTAAATAAGCAGTGTTTCTCTCACACACCTGGGCTTTCTCCTCCTTCCACACCTTCAGCAAAAGACATTTTTACGGTCAGAACTTTTGTCCAACAGCAAGCATCCTTAAGTTGCAAAGCTTGGCTCTACTCTCACAAAGGACCGTCACTTTCATAGATTCTAAGCAAAGCGAACTCTATAGGGCTTCTCTGTAAAACACGATTTGGATTGGCGATCACTGTGTGATACAGACACCTCGCTGCTTTGTTCAGCCTGCATGTGTGATATCTCCACCACGGCAGCAGCTCTGCTAGAGAGTGTTTTGAGAGTAAACAGATGTTGTTTGTCTTTGTGATGCTGCGTTTTAGCATCTCCTGGGATGCATTGGACCTCTGCTTTCCTGTAAGCTCACAAAGGATGGAAATAGCTCAAACAGATGAACAATGTTTTACAACAAAAGTAGGGCTAGACTTTCTTTTACACCACAATGCTCATGGTCAACATGGATTGTGGTGCTTTTGCTAAAATAAATATAGGTAAAACCATGACCATTCCTCGTGAGAGGGATTTAACCGCATTTTCACATGCAAGTATAAATTCTTTGGCAAAGTGACAGTAAAAGGCTATACATCGAACACAAATTAGCAAGAAATGACCAACTAATTGGTGTCTTCCCACTCAGCAAAAACTCTGTGAAAAAATTTCGAAAAAACAGCCTTGCATCTAACAGAGTAGATATTTGCTTAAAAAGCGAAAGGTGAAAAGTTGTCTGATGAAAGTTTCATCAAAACATGTCTCGAAAGTAAAATCCTTTTATGTCAAATCTTCTTGTTGAAAAGTGGAATGTAAATGTAAAATGTAAATGTAAATGTGCGTGTGTTAGGACATCTTTCTTCTCGTTTTCTCTGCAAACTGCTCAGACAGCCAGCAGATTCGAGCCCAGAATCTTGCTGTGAGGCGACAGTGCTAATCAGAGGGTTGCTGTTGCTCATCATGCAACGCAAAATGGGACACAGCCCCAAGAGAAAGACGCGTTATATGTATGTGGATATCGACATCAGTGTCTAACCTCACAAATGCGCTTCTGCAAGAATATTTTTGCAAATGTAGTGTGTCTTATATCATTTGTCATATTGCATTCACTTCATTTGTTCTTTGGTGGATATATCTAATCAACCAGTCGCATTGTAGCAAGTCAGAACATGTTGGCATGCATTTGTGGTCAGTATGACCTGCTAAAGTGCAACCAGAGGAAGAGAGTAGATTTAAGTGACTTTTGAATGTAGTGTGGTTGTTTGAGCGAGGTGAGCTGCTGCATGTGTGTTTTGAACTGCTGAGAGCAGCAGCGGGGTGAAAACGCCTTGTTTTAAAAAAGCAGCTAAAAAGTTGTTTTAAAGCACTTTAGGAAATTTGTATACGGCCTTTCCAAATAAAGGCGTGGCTGTGGCTAAGGAGGTAGAGTAAGTCATCAACCAATCAGAATCAGATTGGAAAGACCGAGTTTCATCAGAGTGCTAGTGCTGAATAGAGTGCATGGATAAAAGATGTTATAAAAGTGCTCGTGTGAATGAGACGTGTTGTATAAAGTGCTTTGTGTGCCCAAGTACAGTAGAAAAGCACTTTACAGTTCACTTTAACCACTTATTACAAGCCAGGTATGCAGACAAACATCTCACAACAATGTCGAACCTTGAAGCTGCTGGACGACCACAACAGATTCCTCTACTGTCAGGTAAGAACATGAAACCGATGTTACCATTTGCACAGACTCGTGACAATCGGTAAACGAGATTGGAAAAACATTGCCTGGTTTGATCAGTCTTGATTTCTCCTGGGACATTCAGATAGTAGGGTCAGTATTGGTCTAAACAACAGGGAGGCATGTAATAGTGTGTGGGTTTGTTTTTTTGTTTGTTTTTTACTACCAAATGAGCATCATTTAAATGTCACAGCTGACAGTGTACCGTCTTCTGATTGGTACTTCCAGCAGGGAAACACTCCATGTCACAAAGCTCAGCTCTTCTCACTTTGGTATCTTGACAATGAGTTCACTGTTCTTCAAGTATCCAAAAGGTCACCAGATCTCAATCCAGCGCAGCGCCTTTGGTATGCTGTGTAATGGTAGATTGGATGTGCAGCTGACAAATCTGCAGCAACTGTGTGGGACTGTCACGCTAGAATGAACCAACATCTCTGGGGAATGTTTCCAGTTCCTTCTTAGATCTGCGCCACACAGAATTAAGGCAAAAGAGGTGCTAGAAAGCTGAACCTAATAAAGTGGCCAGCAAGTATGTTGCTGCGGGGCAGATCCAACCAAAACTCAGTATGTAAAGATTTTATATGAGGAATTAGATTCTTTCTGATACACCAGGGACGTTTGTATAAAAGATGATAGCTGGAGAGCTACATAAATGGCAAGAAACCGATTGTTCCTCTCCACTCTAATTGTCCTATCATCATTAGCCAGCAGTGAACACTGACAGCCTATGTGTGCTGTCAAACCCTGAGTCCCCAAGGAGACGCTTGCCTCTGTGGCTACTGGATCTGGCAAGCATACATCAGTACACTAAAATGAAAAGCCTGAAAAATGTCAAGAACCAAAGAAATGAAGGAAGAAAAATGAAATGGGGGAAGACATAGATAAAAAAAGACAGTGAAGAGTGGAAGTTTGGTGTATAATGAGCAGTTGGAATGTGAGGATTGCTGAATTAATCAGACTGCTAGAGCTCATTCAAAGTAGGCAGAATGCTTTTCATGTGACAAATGTGTAATTAAGAATGATTTTAACCCCCCAAACACACACACGTATACACACATGCACAAGCCGTGATGGACTTGAGGTGGGCGGGAGGAACAAAGCATTTTTTGTGATTCCCTGCATGTGTGCGTGAGTGTGTGCTTGTGTGTATGTGTTTTCAGACAGAGCGCACACGAGTGAGATGAGATGGAAGCTTTAATTACAGTCCTATTAGAATAACACCAGCCCCCGTTGCTCATTGATAGTGAGCGATAGGATGGGATGTTTTCATTTTGGCGCCTAGCCTTTTTTTGTCTTTTAGATTTGACACCATATTTTGTCAGCCAGAACATGTGGATTTTAAAGATTTTTTTTTTTCCTCAGCCCACACACAAGATATTATTTTGACTTCTCATTTTGTCAGTGGCAGCAGAGATGTTTGATTGCTGGCTTTGGAAAGCCTGTCTACAAAGTTTGTGCTATCCACTGTGTTCTGGCACCGTTAGCTGGCATGTATTGTGTTTTCAGCTACTGTAAGAGGGCGTGGACCAAATCAACTCGGGGGACGTTTGAATCTTAGGACTGTCCTGTTAAGAACACCATATGTTTAAAACTTTGAGGTTGAAAATAAGAAGCCCTAAAGTTGATATTAAAATTAAGATATATCTAAGTTTTTATCAATAAATGGAAAAAAGGTCCAAAAATACCCAAATATATTTATATTTTTGTGTGTACTTATACTTTGTACAATACTACTAAAATCAGTGCCCCTACAATAGTTTACAAATAAACCATAGTGCCAAACTAACTTAACTCGCTTCACAAGCATATAAATCTGAGTGACATACCATTCTTAATCCATGGGGTTTAAATAAAGTCTGTCCATCCTTTATATCTATAACAGCTTCAATGTTTTCTGAGAAGGCTTTCCACAATGTTTAGGAGTGTGTTTATTGGAATTTATGACCACTCTTTGAGGAGTACATTTGTGAAGCCGGGGTCTAATTAAAAGTGTTCTGTTGGATTAAGATCAGGATTTCAACACTAAACTCACATATCCGTGTCTTTATGGACCTTGCTTTGTGCACTGGTGCACAGCCATGTTGGGACAGGAAGGGACATTCCCAAACTTTTCCCACAAAGATGGGAGCAAGAAATCATCCATAATGTCTTTTTATGCTGAAACATGAAGAGTTCCTTTCAGTGGAACTAAGGGGCTGAGCCCAACTCCTGAAAAACAACCTCCCCCAAACTTTAAGTACCGTTCTCCTGGCAACTGCCAATCCCAGACTTGTCCATTGGATTGCCGGATGAAGAAGTGGGATTCGTTACTCCAAAGATCACGGGTCCACTGCTTTAGAGTCCAGTGGCAGGTGCTTTCCGACGCTTTGCATTTCGCTTGGTGATGCAAGGCTTGGATACAGCCGCTCGGTCATGGAAACCCATTCATAATTTGAAGGGCACAAGTTTGGAGGTTTGTAGTGATTGACTCTTCAGAAGTTGGTGACCTCTCCGCACTATGTGCCTCAGCATGCGCTGACCTCACTCTGATTTTAGGTGGCCTACCACTGAGTTGCTGTCATCCCAATCACTTCCACTTTGTTATACAGTAACGCCACTAACCGTTGACATTTGTAAATATAAGCATATCTTTGATCATTGCTCTTTAGATATGGAAATGTTTTACATGTTAGGCTGCTCATTCAATTCATCAAGTACACAACATGATATCACATCCAATGGAACAGGTAATACATGTAAGGGGACATGCTTGCTCTCAGTACCCTGCAGCGAGCCGTCCAGAGTTTCCAGACAGAACCCGGACTTGATGTGTGCACACAGAAAGGCCCCAGTCAGGGGATGGATTAGAACCTAGCACTGAGGCAACAGAGCTAATCGCTGCATCACTGTGCCACTGAACACAGGAAAACTCCCCCAGCTTACACATGGAGAGGATTGTACAGCCTTGATTCTGTGGATTCTCCTGTGTGGCTGTTCATAGTCGCCAGTGTGATTTTTTTTTTTTATGGTTAGTTTCAATAATGAATGAAACTTTATGTCGAATATGCTGACTTTATGAGAGTTGGTTACTTGTAAATTTTCCATGTAATTTTGTTAAATAAGTATAATGTAAACCATATTAAATTTAATGGAATCTGATTGAATGAAATGTACTTTATTGGAATGTTCAATTCAATTTATTCAATTTATACCAAGCATAAACCTTTGAGTTTATATGTTTAAGTTGCCTTTTTACTCAAAATAATTGATACATGTAGTCAGAGCATTTTCAAAAGAGGGAAAATTGGTGATGGATTGAACAGAACAAAGATTGTTTTGTTTTTTTTATCCCCAGTAAAATGTGTATTGATATGCTTTTTTGTGTAACCACTATAGAAAGAACATCGCAACACATCTTACCAACACAAAAGCTACTAGACAGAAATGCGACACAGCACGTGAAAAGCCGTAGACTGAGAGCTCCAGCTGTGCACACAAACAGCCAAACAGTGACACAGCCCAGAACAACCAGACTTTCCGATATTTCCACTGTAGGTCTTTACTTCACTGTCTACAATGACTCTCTCAGAACCATGTGTGAAAATGTCATTTATTAACCTGCAAACAAACAGCACATCCTTATCTTGCAAAGCTCTCGTCTTTGAACGGAAAACCCCGTCTTTTGCTTTTTCTGGGGACTTTACCATCTGTATCCTGTGTTTGTCAGGCTTTTATTACAGAGTGTGTTACAAATTTAGACTTTATGGCAGAAATTAAAATTAACATAAACAACATGCGCG
>VUQR01012273.1:18569-41923 GCA_015108515.1 Hemichromis elongatus
TGAAATATGTGAACCATGTAGCCACAAAAGTCCCATTTCTTTCTGCTTTTGGCTTTTTGCAAAGAATGAAGCTCTACAATTTGGTTCTGAAATACAGCTTTGAACCTTTTTGAGGCATGTGGAAATTAGATATTTCATATTTTCGTGAAAACAGACCACATTTGTGAGAATATTTAGCAGGCTAAAAAACCAACTGCAGGGTTTTCTTTTTTGTTTTTCTAGTTATTGTTGTCATTAAAAAAATGGTAACTAACTGATGTGCTAACGTCTTCGTCTGCGCTCCCCTGAGCTAGTTTGTGCCCTAACAAAGATTTTTTTTTTTTTTCAAAAAAGTAGGGGAGGTGGAGTCGGGGAGTGGGGGTGGGGGTATATCAAATTACAGTACATCAGTCTTGAGGAGAAGCATCTTTCTTGAAGACTGGGCGTTGACAGACAACAAGCGAACAGGCAAGGGAGGATAGCTGAAGATCTCTGCCTTTGATGAGACGTAACAATATCCAAATCCCCGACCGCCTCTTATTTAAGTTACTGAGGACTCTAAAAAAAGGGAAGTTATTCCAAAGTCGCTCAGAAGCTTGTGCGCTTTAGGTGAAGGGAGGGAATGAAGGGAGGAAGAAGTAGAAGAGGGGTGGAAGTGGGGGAAAGAAGATAATGTTTATGCATTAGATTTTCAAAGTGCTTTTTTCTGCAAGGAAATTCAGATTCAAAGGTGTACTTCTTGCAGGAAGATCTAAAGGATTCTTTCTCCCTTTCCCTGTTATTGCTTGAGTGACAAAGTCTCTCTGTAGCTTAGCCAGGACTTTGTATGCACATTGTAACTGAGCGTGAGAAGGCCCTACATAGCTACAGTATATGCACCAAGAGGACCGAGTGATGTATAACTGTATATTTTTTATATAATATTCTCTACGCTCGAACTACATATTTGACATCAAAGAGGAAAGTAAGTCTAAAGAAGCACCCGTGTTAACTCAAGTCAAGCACCCTGCCGCCCACAAGCAATGCGACCGTGCCCACAATGGAGCCTGAACTGTGTGCCCACAGTTATCGCTCTAAATTCAAACTCATCGGAGCAATATTAACTGAGACTTTTTCTAAGTGGAAGTTTGAACTCCAAAACTTCAGAGGCAGAGCACTTTGAAAGAGCTGAAGGAGCGGAGATGAGAGCGCGAGGGTGTGTATGTGCATGCTTGCGTCGGATAGTTGCTGAGCGCAGCACTCGTACATACGTGTGATTAAAAATTCAAATGAGCGCCTTTAGAATCGATGGAAGGCTTTGAGGCTCCGTAATGAGGCTGATATATGAAGTTTAAACATTCGAAGCTGCTGGAAGTGCCACCGTAGAAAAAGAGACAGAGAAAAGGGGAGGGAGGCAAAGAAAGAGGGGAAGATTTGTGGCTTTGATGCAGGGATATCACCGTGGGGCATGGCTGGTTGGCTGGGGCTGGCTGGTACCGGGATCCGGAGCGCTTTCAGAATGTCTGCAATGCTCCCCAAGATACCATTTCGAGCAATCTCTCTCCAGCAGTTTAGGACAAACCGGGAGGAAAGAGGGAGCGAAGCGGAAGAAATGCAGAAAAAGAGAAAGAAAAGTGGATGGAAGAAAGCAGAAAGGGAGATGGGTGGATCAAAGAGGTAGAGCGGAGGAAGAGGAAGAGTTCCCGCTATCAGTTCTCCGTATACACCTGTCAATCACATGCACACTTGTACACTCAAGTACATGCACAAACACACACACAATAGGGTTTGCTGTGAGAAATTTGGACAGAAGAGGTAATAGTTCACATGCTACACTGTGTGTGTGTGTGTGTGTCCACATAGGGATGCGGTCTCACACACACTGTTCTACTTCTATCTGTGGAAGCAGTGGGAGTCTAGTGCCACTTTGAACTTGCCTACCATTAAAAGCCTGACAGAGTTTTGAAGAGGCCTATTGAAAGGGAACCTGTGCATTTATGATGTAAATGTATTTTTTTCCAACCCTTTCTTCTTCTCCCCCCTCCATTTTTTTTTTTTATTTTGACAGCCTTTGAAATTTGTCATATGCACATCCAATTTAACAGCCAGAAAAGACTTCTTTGGCCCCCTTTTTTCTTTTTCGCAACAATCCATTTTCATATCAACTTGAAAGGAATTGGCTGAATATTTTTGCTTGATTTTCTTTAATGTGATCATCACTGTTCCAGTCGCTCAGCGTGTTGGAGTTATATTGTTTTAGTCAGATAATTTTCTGTCAGATTTACTCTCATAACCAATTCTTCAAAGGGAGAAAACAAGTGATTTTCTCAAAAGGACAACAGTACCGTCAGTGCTTGTGTATTGCCTTTTCTTTCACTTTAAACCAACTCGGGTAACCTTTTCTTTCATATGCAGCACGAGACTTCCTCAACTGCTCCGAAAATAAGTTTCTGGGTTTCTTTCAACCCTATTTTTACTGGGTCAAACAGCTCCAGCGGTCTCTATTAAATTGTCAGTCAGTAAAAATATTTAAAAATGATGAGGCTCACTCTAAGGCCTGTGTTGTGGTAAGCCTACATGCTGACCATCTCTAAATCTGTAGGAATTGTATATGCTCATACTAGATGATGCAGGAGCAGACTGTTTACTTCCAGCACTACCAAAGATTTCTTACTTTTTTTCGACAATATCCCCCCCCTACGCAAAATGGTTTGCTCCAGCTGGCCTCTCCCCTACTCTGGCTCTAGCGCCCTTTCTGCCAGAGCGATGGTGGCTGAGACGCAGCGAAACAGAGGTGTGAGTGCCTGGCTTAAAACAGGACATGTTAGCTGCATTTAACCTTCAGTTACTCTTTATATAGTTAGGTAGGAGTCAGACCATGTTTCTTTTTAGCTGAAAAACATTACACCCAGGTAACCTGCAGTGTTGAAAACATGTTTTCCGATGATGTTTGCTACCCTACAATCTGTCCTACTCTGTAGTAAAATCAGCCACATTTGACTGTCCTGTTGCTCCCAGCTCTCTGGGTGCTCAGCACCCCAAAGCTCCGATCCTAGAATTGCCCCTGGCTGAAAGTAGTCTACCATTCATTTTCCTCGTTCACAGCTAACCTTTGCCACTCAAACTGCAACCCTTGGGACTGAAAAATTACGCCAACGCAGAAAAATTGCTATTCCACTGATGACCACTTGAGGCTGGTTCCTACAGAGAGTAAATGCCCATAAACTTTTAGGCAAAATGTTTCAGTTTACAGAAAAAAATAAACATGTTTACAATAGAGATGGATGATCAAATATACAGTCTCGTATCGGTCTGATACTGACCTAAATTATTGGATCGCATATCGGGGAGATATAAAAACTATAATCCAATCAATTAAATATCACAAAAGCAGCATAATCCAGCTGGATTATGCTGCTTTTGTGATATTTAATGGATATGCTGGTGACCATGACCTTACCACGTCGGAGCAGTATGCGCCACATGATAGAGCGGCTGTTGTGTGGAAGACCTGTCAGCCATCTGGAGTTACTTCACACTGAAAGCATCTGGAGCCTTGCTATGTGCGTCCGAACCGGCATTTTATCTCCGAGTAGGCTATCCCAGAGAAGTAAAGCAAGTGTGTAAGTTCATCTCTGAATGTTAGTAAAGCATTCCAGCGTTAAGCTTAACAACCGATGTGTGGAGCTCGGACGTCTGTGCGTTGTCATTGCTAAGTCTGACCGTTTGGATAGACTCGAGTTTTACAAAACGCAGTGTTGCTGCTAAACAGTTTTGTGTTTCGAAAAACACATTTTTTTTTTTATAGTTGTGTAAAGTTTTGTATAGAAATGACACAAAATTCAGTCTCAAGTTAAATGTGATAGAAACGGCTTACACTGAGACTCATCTTGATTACAGCTGAACAACAATGGAGATTTTTTGTTTTTATGGGCCGTTTAATGGGAATTTTTTTTTTTTTTTTTTTTAAGGGCATAAACAATGAAAGGTGGTGGATTGGCCAATCCCTCATGATCGACTCTGGGCTGGACCAATTACAATACATCAGTATTGAGATGAAAAGGAATGCGATTTGTACTTCAGCTACCATAAAAAAAAAGACACAAAGCTGGAGTTATTCTGTTTCTTTGCTGCACAGCTGTGTATTCCTCCCTCTCCTGTTGCTACTTCAATCATGAAACTGATCAGTGATCAGCTGATCGGCTTTTCTGTCGCTAGTCCCGTCTCCGGTGTTTGTTTATCACCTACTTTGCGCCAGAAAGATAAAACCAGCGGATAAACAACAGCAGCACGTTTAAGCTTGATTAGCTGTTGTTGATTGGTTTAATATTACTTTCTAGTCTCAGCTGATGTTTGCTGGAACCACAGCCGTAAAAGCTGCTGGTTATGAAATCAGTTTGGTGAGATGGAAACATGAAGATGAAACCAGGAGATGTCCTGACTGAATCATAAGAGCTGAACAGGTGATGGAGAAACAGGTTTACTTTTTAGGTGTCATGAATAAGTTTAAGGGAAGTTATGAACTGTTTCTGAGAGACAAATAACACCAGGATCCTTTTCTACGTAGCTTACTGGTAACGGTGCAGGGGCGGGTCTAGCAAAGTTTTGCCAGGGAGCCAGGCAGGGCACTAACAGGGAAAGGGGGCACAAAGAAATACTTTTCTTTCTTATTCTCATTTAAAATGAGAAAAAGTGGTATCGTGCCAGCTCTAGTTTACGACCCCGTCTGTTCTAGTTCAACTGATTTGTTCTACAGTCACGAATCAACCATCCTCACATTAAAGCTCCTAATACAGGCACAGCAGACAACAATAAGCATAATGCAAAATACTGAAATTAAGAACTTATAATAATTTTGCGCATTATGTAATTGATAAAGTAACAAAGATATAAATTGTCCATCTGCGTGATGGCTGCTGGAAAGAAAGTTGTTTTTTAAACTTGTTGCTGTTGCACTTCGTTCATCCAGGAGGAAGAAAGTGAAACTCACTGTGCAAAGTGAGTCATCACGAAAAATCAAGAGCCAACTGCTATAACTGTGTGGTGCACAGGATCGAGTATAAACTATTGCCGTATATTTAACAACTACACAGGAGGTTTGTTATTTTTAACTCGTTCAGTTTTCAACTTTATGGAGTTGTAACATAAGTGGCATGGCTGCGTTGATTGGTAGGTGAATGTGGACAACATGACCTGCTGTGTAATTAATTGTAGTATCAGATCTCTGTTAATTGGGGCTAATTTGCTGACATCGGTGCAATCTTATAAAATATGGAAGCAGCCTGCTAACCAAGCTCGCTAACTGGGGAGCCCACACATTCATCCAAATATGGTCACTCCTGGTTAAAAAAAAAGAAGCTACATAGTGGTGACCAAGAAGTAAATGCTGAAGCTTCAAAGTAGGGAGTCAAAATCATGGTGACAACATCAATCTTTACTCGAATTTACACCAGACCGCTAAATGACAGTAAAAATGATCACAGATACGAATCTCTGTCTACAACTCTCTTACTGTTCATGAAATAGTGGAACAGGCTTTGAAATAAATTTCTTCTTTTGTTACTCTTTTGATCTTTTGATCAGTCTGAACAGATCTCTACTCAACTTTTTTTTTTAATCCATCTTTGTGTGTGTGGGTGTGGGTATGGACCAGTTCAAAGCTTCCAGCTGGACGCAGCAGTGGTTGAACAAGAGAGGATAGTTAAGGCATGAGAGCAAAGATGGGGGAAGGGGGTGGATGATGTGGATGTGTTAAAGAGTGCTTGGGAGGCGTTTCACGACAGCTGGAGCCTGACAGTGCTTCGCTTGCTTTCCCACCTGTCAGTAAGTCCCCATATCCACCCACACGCACACGAAGAACGTTTTAATATGAAAATATATGCAGTGTTGGCTCATTCACAAACATACACATATTGATTACAAAGGGCAAAGGGCAACTCAGAGCTTCATCAGAGTCAAGTCATATCAGAGTTATTTTAAGTATGGGTTTTGGACTTGCAAATTGTGTCTGTATCCAAGCTGTACTCTCTCCTGGGAGACTCTGATTTTTCAGAAATTTCCATTACCAAGTATACCCGCCATGTACGTCTCAGTTTCTTCTTGCAAATTTGAGCTCCAAACAGGATATTCAGATAAGAGATCCTCTTCGGCATTTCTTTTCCACAATATATACATAAGTAGCACCTAAAATTACTTTTCATTTCTGCATCCAAAGGCTCTCTATAAATTCCAAAGCATGTTACCAGCAGATTAAGATTAGACTTTCTGATACACCCCAGTTTTCCTGTTGTTACTGCGTAGGATTCCTTTGTTTGATTGAACTTGAGGCAATTACTTAAAAAAGGAATTGTAGAATTTCAAAAATCTAAATTTAATTAAGAATAATCATCCAGCAGCGCTGTACAGTACTCATGGCATGTTTTTCCATCAAGAAAATTAAACATTGTTCGAAAAAGTCTTTGCAGTGTTGCTGAAAAAATGCAAATATTTTACACTTGTGCATCGCAGTTCATCCCAAACCATCCTTATGGCTGTAGCAGTTATCACATCAAGGGATATTTTTTTCCCCTTTTGTTGCTTTGGGATGAACCTTTTTCTCCACCCAGCCTTTTCCATCTATTCTAGTTAGAATAATTCTTATTGCAGCACAATATTGCTGTAATAATGTAACACCGTTTGCACTAACATCACTTTATCACAAGCAGGTTTGACAGCCAACAGATGTTTGTGTTTTTATTGATTTTTTTTCCTCATGGGATTGTTGCATTATTGGCTTCCATCTGTGATGGTGTAGGGTGTCATATACTCAAAAAAAATATTTATGCTCATACTACTGAATTTCACTAATTTGATTTTCTTGGAAATTTCCCATTTAATTCTGTAAAATATGCAAAATGTAAAATATTAGAGTTTATATTTACAGTAGGTATTTTAGTTAAAATTATTGCGTCGTGTTTATTAAAACCCATAATTTTGAAGTAACTTTAAAAAGCTAACCAGGTTATTTTCTTGTTGTCCATGAAACCTATCATACTTTGCTTCTTTTTTTTAAAATTCACTTACCTTCTCACTGAAGGTGATTCAACAAGTTAAAGTGGTTACCTTGGACAAACCACAGTGTTCTTAAATTTTTGACTTTTTTGACTTGTACTGTATAAAGTCAATTAAAATGAAGCTTTTCCTTTGTTAACAGTACACTCAAATGGCATTAATGAAGCACTGCTCAAAGTATTAGACGCCTCACAAACTATCTGTGGCATGTCAGAAAATATTTTCCACGTTTGTACGGTTTGACTGTCACCCTGTTTTAATGCAGATGATATAATGTGCACTTTTTTCTGCTCTTAGTTGCTTTTTTTTCATTCTATTTTCGAATTTTTTTTCCTGTTTATCCTTTTTAAAAATATAACAATGGATTAGGGCTGCACGATATTATGAAAACCTGCGATGTGCGATAACTGTGATCAATATTGCGATAACGATATGACTTGCGATAAAATAAATAGTAAAAAAAACAAAAAAAACCCCCCGAATACATAATTTCCGTTTTACTGCAACAGTAAAGAAAAAAAGCTAAAAAGATCTGCCTTGAATAAAATTTACCGATTGCAAGGTGCAGCCTGTGTCCAAAACACTGAAGTCTACAGTTGTTTAGCTCCGTGGCTCTCACAACATTGGCACCGTTGTCCATGGTGATGCACACTTGTCGGTCTTCTTTAACTTCCCAGCTGGCTATCACCTCACGTAAAACATGGGCTATATTTTCACTAGTGTGAGAGTCAGTTCAAAGTCTTTGGTGAGGAAGTGCACTGTGAAACTCATATATGGCTCCGTTGTACGACTTGACCACAGGTCTGTAGCGCTTGCGTAGTTTTCAGCTTGGTTCGGTTCAAACATGACGGTCTTGCGGCATGTTTCGTACATTTGTGGAATGGCGACTATCTTTCTGGATAGGGCTAGCCAAATGGATTAGAGGCGGGCCTCTAATCCATTTGATTGGTTAATGCCGTGAAGGGCTCCATTCGACTGGTCAAATGTGTAAAGGGGTTTCTTTGATTGGTAAATTCTTTAAAGCACGTGTGTAAACAATTTAAGGTACCCTATTATCGCAGTTTACGCCGTCTTTTGCGATGGGCCCATCGCACAGGCTGATATCGCGATGACAATAAATTTTCGATTTATTGTGCAGGCCTACAATGGATCAAAATTTAAAATATTATGAGACTTAAAAAAAATAAAAATAAAAATTGCTAACAAAACACAAATCCTTAACAGGCCTACACATAATGAGAAATCACCAGCATATATAATGTCAGTACATGCTGGTGAACAATGTAACAGTACAGTTTGGAAACATTCTTCAAGAAAGTAGCGAACACTTTTAGACATGAGATCCCTATTAGAGCTGATGTGTATCTTTCTTCACTGCCGACCACCTATAGGTTGAGAAAGATACTTTGAGCTGTATATCCTTCACTTATTCGTTCTCTCTCTCGCACACACACACACACCTGCATGTTGTGTTGTTGTGCCTGTGAGTAGTGGCTGAGTCTTAATAAAGCCTAATCCCCGCCGTGCATCCTCTCTCTGTACCTCAACTCCTGCTGCTCGTCTGTCTCAAGAGTGCTGTAATTTACTGTCACAGAACTCCTCAAACCGGCCACCACACCGTGCACTGAGGGGGACAGGAGACTAGGTAATACAGATCACCGTCAAAAAGAAAAGGGAAAAAAACCCATTTCTACTTCTCCTTCTGGAAAAAAAATCGAAAAAAGTCTTAAAAAAAAAAAGAGAAACTGTTTTTCTCAGACTCAAACACACACAGCAGTTCGCCCAGCTTTGTTTAGGTTTCTGAGAAGGGAAAAAGGAAGGGGGGGGGATTGCTAGGTGGTTGTCAACAGTTGAAGCTACAGCCGCACCTGGCATCGTGCTACTGGTCTTTGATCACTTGTCGAGTGAAATTCTGCCACTGGATTAAAGTGAAGGAGGGGGCAACCAAGGGTGGGAGGACTAGAAAGAGTGACAAAGGAGAAAAATACAGAGAGGACGACTTGTCTGAAACGTAGCCCTGTGTGTTTTGTGCCTTTAATGTTGCATGCAGTACCCTGTTGGCTTTAATTAAAATCAGCGTGAATTGTTGAATTTGTCCAAAGCCCCCCCCCCCCCTCCCCCCTCTTCACACCCTAACATATCGCACAAGCTTTGTTTTTGGATTTTCATGCAAAGTAAAGGATGTCACCTTTGAAAGTACAGAATCCAACCAAAGACACATTTGTGATTAGCAATTTTATCCTCAGTGATATACCGGACAAATCAACACAACCCAACACTAATCAAGAGCCAAAGTTTTTTTTAAAAAAACTAACTAAGGCAGGTGAAAGATTCAGCAGACTGTCTGCAGTTTTGTGCAGACAATGCCCTCAGTTGTGCTTTGTTGTTAGGAGTAATATTTATTTATCAGCACTTAACGAAATAGTTGTTGTTGTGTCATTAAATCTACCCTTTTGTGTTTGCTGCTTTTCCTTAAATATAGCTGCAGATGCCTTTGCTGCGACCCCCCTGTGTGGTGCGACAGGTGCCGATCGCACGCTGAAGCCCTGCTGTGTAAATGTAAAGCAGCAATTAAGTCTCTCTTAGAAATGCCAGGACGTCCAAGCTAAACTGTGAGCGATACCAAGTTAACACCTTGCGTGGGAGTCGTGGCAGAGCACCATTACTTTGAATGGTGGGAGCGACCTTGAACGGAGCACTAGGAATTCCCTCCACTTGACAGCTGGCTCTCACGTACGCCCTACGCTGAGCATGTGCTAATGCTGTCAGAGATGTTTGGGAAGAGAACTGCTGGCATGCTAATCTGCGCTATGTTTGCCACAAGGCTGAGCTGAACCGAGCAGTCCACGGCATATAAAGCGAGGTGCTGACAGTAGCGCTACCAGTTGTTCAGTTGTCACCACTGCCGTGGTACTGGGAGATAAAAGGGAGCTATGATTTCCCAGGTTACCATGGACGGTCACAACAACTGGGTGAGTCTAATGTAAGGGGCGGTAGCCGCTGCAGCTGCTTTAAGAGTGATATCACTATGGGGGTCCACCAGCATGAAGCATCCACGCTACACTAATTCAGTCATATACCCACACGGGCTGCTTATGATATAATGAGGGTTTGTGTGAAATACAGATGTCATCATTGTCTGGAGAGAGCTTTAATAAAGTTAGCTCACACTTCAGCTGTCACAGTGATGAATGTGTGTCTGTGACAGATTTGACTTTAATCTCCAAACCACTAGCAGAAAGAAACAATGTGCGCGTTACTGAAGGATTGTGCTCCATTACACAGCAGATATGATACTATGTTGTAGTAGATATTTAAATATTCGTATTCATTCATTTCCACCTGCAGAAACCAGACGTTTTCTTTTAATCAAAGCGTGGAGTTCATTTTGGTTGCATGTGGCAACCAAAATTATTTTAATTCATTTATTATTTCTATATTTAGTTTAATTTTATGTTAGTAAATAAAATATAAATACTCTGCAGAGGTTGAATCTATAGAATCAGATGAGTTTGTGCTTAAAATTAATATGTATGTTCTCATAAATTCCTTTTAATTTGGTATTGTTTTGAGACCACTCAAAAACTTTGATTTACAGAAACAGTTAAGATTATTATTATTATTAATTTGACTCTCTTCCACAGCTTGTCTGTGTCTTGCCTTTCTCCCCTCAGCCCCAACCAATGTCAGCGGATGGCCGCCCCTCCCTGAGCCTGGCTTTGCTGGAGGTTTCTTCCTGTTAAAAGGGAGTTTTTCCTTCCCACCATCGCCAAAGCGCTTGCTCATAGAGGGATTGTTCTTTTTTCTGTTTTCTCTGTGTTATTTCTTTAGCATACAATATAAAGTGCTTTTAGGCAATTGTATAAAATTGAATTGAACTGAATAAGATTGCCTTGTTAAATTATGATTATCCAACCAGGGACAACGGATGGCTGGCCTCTAACCGTGATTCTGCTGGAAGTTCTTCCTCCCCACTTTCCCCTTGTTTATAGGGGATTGTCTTTAGCTTGCAGCATTAGTAGATGACTAAATAAATAATACATTTACAATTAAAACTAACTCATTAAAATATTTAAAATATAATCAAATACTTTTAACTCCCCACTTAATTCACTTTTTTGTAAATTTGAAAAAAAACCCAAACAGACATACTGGAAAGTATAGCTACGTGTCTTTAATACAAGTTAAAGTAAATTTATTTTCATAATAATGCAAATTTTAAAATACATTTTTTTGAGTTGAAAGAAATCTAACTCAACAGGGAAAATGAGTGAACATGCAGACATGCACATTTGTGGTGTGTTTCTGCATGCTGGCCTCACAAGCTGATGGTATTAACATGCAGTCTTTGTTAGATACAGTGCATGCTTTAACAGGGTCCAACTGAGTTAACAGGATTATTTAATATTTGAAATTTTAAAATAAAGTGAGGTTAAAATTGAAATACAGAATGAATTTTACCTAAAGATAATATATGAAGTATTTTTAGATTATTTCGGTTTTGATAAACTTACACAGCAGTAAGTTTAAGATCGACACCACTCTTTCCAGATGTGCTATTTGATCAGGCTTGAAGCAAAACTATGAAACTTATAAATTTGCCACAAAAAAAACTAATTATTTGAAGGAATTTACATTTAAATGCAATAAAAATATAATGTGCCAAACATTTACTTCAGATTCTTGGTACATGGACAATGAAAATACATTTTGCACCAGCAGATGGCAGTAGCTGCACCACCAGGACCATCAGGGACCTCCTCGTCTTACTGCAAACAGGCTGTGGGAACATTGCTTATACACACGTCCCACTCAGAAGAGTGCGGCTCTCACCACTGATTCACTTCTTCTGACCAAGAGATTCCAAGAACAAGAAATTATCTGCAATATTTTTATAATGTGAAGTAGGAAGTATGTTAAAAAAAAAAATTCTTTGTTTCCAAGGTGAGAAGTTATAATATTTTTATCTCAACCTAAAGCCATATTTATTGAAGTAGAAAAAAAAATCAATAAATATGTAGATTCAAGAAACTGAAGAGAGGGATGGGTGTTTTTTTTGTTTTTTTTTTTTGCTTGAATGATTCTTGGGCATGCTGGAGATCACAGCTCATGCTGGGCGTAGTCTTGATATAAAGAACATTTTTGCTTTTTTCTCTGAAAAAAAAAATAAACAAAAAACCTGTATGAGATATTTGACTTATCATACCATAGTGTGATGTATCACTGAAACCTGAAAGGACCAGTAAGCCACTACAGTCTGAGGAAGATTTCACCGAAGAATAATCTACAAACCACGCAGCAGCACAGTGACGAGCTTTCTTGTTTCAAACATCCTGCTTGGTTAGAGTCTTTCTGTGTAAAGTTAACTTGTCTCCTCCGTCCTGCTTGTATTTCCTGGGTGTTCCCACAATACAAATACATGCATGCGATCCAAAAGCTGACCATAAGTGTGGATGAGAGAGTGTGTGGTTGTCAGTGCAGTGGAAAGGCAGCTTGTCTAGGCTCTACCTTCTCTGTTGCCCTGTGATATCTGGAACAGGCCGTGACCCCTATGTCTGAAAAGCAGTTAAGAAAATGGATAATGATTAAACCGAAGCAGCTACATGACAAGAGCAGCTTTAGATTGCATTCACACTCTCTATGAACTGATTCCCTGGCTCCAGAATGATCTGTGGTATTTTCTAGAGAATATAGAGACAACTTCTCCCAATTTTTTTGTGCTGTAGTTGAGGTGTATTTATGAAAATATGAAGCAAAATGTCTCCTTAAAATACAGAAAACCAAAAAGTTTGTTGCTCTGAGATTCAAGTACTTCTAGAATTTTCTCACGAATGCGTTCATAACTGTGTGAAACAAAGTAACAAACACAGGAATCAAACTAGGTACATAACCTCTTTATTTGAGGTAATTTTATCTCTAAAAGAAATATTTATCCTGATGAATTCCTACTGGGACTAAAAGTATGTTTGCTACTGTTTAGTCAGTTTAGAGTATCTCACACAAGAGGGGAACACAACAGACTTCAGAAGCAAGATAATTTCATTCAGCTATAAAATTAAATTGATTATATTCACTTTTGCATTTCAGGATCTTTACATCTACTCGATATTAAATCCTGCACTGGGAGTTAAGAAGGACCAGAGGTTGTGAAGTAAACAGCAAACCAGCCTAGACAAGACCCACCTACTTACTACTGTTTCTGTGCCCATGGGAATGTACTTTGAGGACAGGTGCAAATTCTTGCGTGCGGTTCATATCTATGTTTTTGTTCACGTGTGTGTACATGCATGCATGCATATCTAGTCAAGTGGGGGTGTGGCGACCTCTAAAAGCCCTCTCCATCTCGCCGTGGTTCCATGGGAACCTGTGTGCAGCTAATCCCCCTTTTGGTTGGAGAGGGCTTCTCCAAACAAATCATCCAGCTCTAAGACCCGCTGCTCGTCAAGTGGGCTCCTGGCTCTCTTTGCCAAGCCTCACCAAAAAAACCTCTTTTTTTCATACGCTACACATAAAACAGCTACCTACCGTGAGGCAAATCCCCTCGTCTCTGTCTCTTTTCTTCTAAGAGCAAAGGAAGGAGGAAGGAATGGGGTGTGGATAAGCCAGACCAGCAGGAGACTGTCAAGTTGAAGAACTAAGATGACCTGTTTTGGAAATGGGAGTGAAACTGAATAATGGCTGCTGGTAAAGGGGTCATTGTTTGATAGCAAGTTTGAAGAAACTGAGGATAAAGGCATAGATCTCAGTACTTTGATGTACTTTCCTTTATTATACATAGCAGTAGTGTACTGTGTAATGAACTCTATGTCAAAGTATTTGTCTGGACTGGACTAATTTTCTTTACTCTGTGGATTTTCTTTTTTTTATATCTGCACAGTCTGAGAGGAGTGAGTGTATCACTCTCTGTATCTGCTGATTCTCACAAAGATAAGCAGTAAACCCATCATCATTTATTTATGGCCAGCTACGTACACTAATATATACCCATTGGACTTTGATTTGTGATTTTAGTCCATTGTGGTTGGTTACTAGTAAACATGATGCCCACTTAATATATCTTATGCCATTCAAATTTTGGGTAAATCCTATTGTTATGAAATGAAAATGATACCATGCTTTAAAAAGCATTGTATCATATTAAGGTTTAGATTTGGATTAATAAGTTGTTGCTAGGCAACACAACCATATCATCACCTCTGTCACAGGTTACACCCTTCACGGTCCTAAAATATACCCGTGTGCCAGTTTTAGTTGCTCAACTCCTGATCTTACCGCCACCAAAGAGTTCATGCATTTGCTTTAATTTTAATTTCTAATTGTAGGAGGAGTTTGTGGGCAAAACTGACAAAATCACCCATGTCAAAGAAACACAAGTATAGTTACTGTTAATAGTACACACTGTGTACTGATTTAAAATGGATTTAATCTGACCCAATTAAATTGTCAGTGGAAAAGCTACACATTGCTGTGGCTTTGCTTTTTTTATCAGCTTATACAAATTAGGTTGGTTAGCAAGTTACATTCATAAAATTGATGGATCTACATCCGCTGTAGTTAGTGCTAAATAGTTTAAGGGAGAAACTATGAATGGAGGTCAAATTTGTTATTTGTACCATTCTCTAAAAATCTATTTAATTCAGTAAAGTTGAACATTTAAATGTTGCATTTTATGAGAACTGCTTTTGTAAATAAATTCCTGTTTTTTTAAATTTTTTCTTAGTTTCTTGTCTTGCAGTCCTTTTTGCAGATTGCATAAAATAATAAGATTATTTATTAATGACTCTTTCATTTGTTTAACCATCCACTTAAGTGTGTGGAATAGGGATTTTAATGCCACAGATTTACCAAAACCAAAACAGATGGTAGTACTGTAAGAATCTGTAAATGCACTGGCAGACTTGTCGGACTTCAGTGTTTTAGAGTTCCATTTATTGGTCTGCTTGTTAATGCAGATATAGTTTTTAAAAGCACTGATTCTATATATTCCTGTGGCACCTTTAGGACATGCAGGGCAAGCAGTGCTTGCCTTGGAAATTCTAAAAATAACCATAAATTAAAATGTATCATAGTAAAACAATCTTCTCCATCACCCAGATTTCCTCTAACACTTGTTCTTCTCAGTTAATAGTAAATATTTTTTTTGTAACACACTAGATATTTACCTAATAAGTAAAAATGTTTTTCAATTCTTGAGCCAGTGTAGAAGGATGAAGATGATCATGCAGTGTGCAGAAAGGAAGCAGAATTTGAATGTTTTAATCCGATCTAATTTATGTTTTTAAATTGTTTGTTTGTGTGTGTGTGGGGTTTTTTGTGCTGGGTTTAAATTGACTTTGCTTGCTATCGCCTGATATATTTATAAGCAGATTTTGTAAACAAGGTGCAATGTGTTAGCCTTGCGACAGACTGATGACCTGTCCAGGGTGTACCCCGCCTCTTGCCCTGTGACAGCTGGGATAGGCTCCAGTGCCCCCCGCGACCCTGAAAAGGATAAGCGAATGGATGGATGGTATACATGTCTGTTCCTAAAGCATGGAAAAACACCACCTTTGAAATATAAAATCTGCAGTAAGCTACCATAACATTCCATCCCTGTTCAGCTGACTCCTGCACCACAGCGTTGATGCTGAAATGATCTTTTAGGTATCTGCTGTTGCCTGTGCCAACTCACCCGAGCTCCAAAATCCTACTGTGGGAAGTTACAAGCCCTAGTGGGAAAGGTTCCTGATCCTTTAAAATACTACCACACAATCAGGGACTTTCACCGGGTAAAACAATGTCCCTTGAGCTTCATTTGGACCCTGGTTCCTCTGGTTAAAACAGGAAGACGATTTGAATTCTTCAAAAGCTTCTTGGTCCCTGGGGGAAGTTGCTTCACTGGCAACACATCGCCTCATGTTTTAGATTCTGAAGTTATGACTGTCAGCTCTGAGGACAACACAGAGTGTGCACGATTGATGCATGCTGCTACTCTATATGGTGCAAACGCTTTGATGGACCTTGAATACACACAATTGTAGTCCTTGAAACCCAGCCTCTTTCAAAGCCTGCAGCACAGAGGTTACTGCCTGCCTTGACTGCCAAATGGTAACAGGCTAAAGCTGCTAGTATCTGTGATATTTGTATGTGAAAGTAGGGTCCACGTCTGCAAGTGTGATCTGTTTATATTTAACAAACTGCATTCACACATTTTTATTTATTTAAAACTATTTAGAGATGGGATCCCTTTGTAGAGACGATGCTCGATAAAGGAGAAGAAAGCTCAGAAAAAGCATTTTTAGTTCTTTTAAAGAAGGCTTAAAACTGTCTTTGATGTTACATATTAACATTAAAGGATGGTTTATATTTAAAAGTTAATGCACCACAAAGCTGGTATTTTATTTTATTTTTACTGTTTTCTTTTTTCTTGATTCTTTTTCAAGCCTTATTATTGAAGGACAGTTTATTAGGTAATTATCAAGCACCCACAAGACTGAAAAATGAAGCCAACACGGAAGCGTCAAAACTGCAGTTCATCTCACAGCAGGCTGCAGAAATGTATAAACACCACAGACGTCATATTAACGATGGTGACAGTGGTGATGTTGTATTTTGAACATATAGAGAAAGGTGTTATTCTACTACATAACACACACCCAGGAAGCTGAGCACAGCATGAGAACTAAAACTAATATGAACCTATTTAGTTTTACTTGTTAAATCTTTTGTTGTTGTTGTATAAAAAGCTGAATGCTACGAAGCCTGTCACAATCTTACTGAATATTTTAACACAATCTTTGTTGTAAACATGTCTTTATTTATTAACTAAGTCTTTGTTTATTTCACACGCAGTAAGACATTCTGAATGCAGTAAGAAAAATAAACCTGTAACCTAATACTGGTGGGTACGCTGTCTTATGCTGATCATATCAGCCAATCAGTTCCTTTTATTAATGGTTACTTCTGCTCAGTAACCAACAGGAGCCATAAGCCAATCCGAATGCAGTCTCAGTCTTCCTTGCCCTGTTAATTAAGGGTTTCAATCTAACAGATTGATGCTACACACCATAAGTGTAGTGAATACTTGCTCGTTGAGCCCAGAAGTCACACTTTTAGCTGGTTGTTATTGATTCATTGGACCGATGAGTTTTGCTTTCAAGCACCTTGAGTTTTATTGCATTTGTTCTCAGTTAATGTTGCTGCTAATGTTGAGAGCGTAATAGGATATCTTGACTGGTTATATCCCAGTTAGCAAAGCAGATGGTGATCGTGGAAGGCCGAGATGTAGCAGAAGCTCTAGCGTCCAGAATCACACGTCAGAGTGACCAGTTTTAACGATTTAGTCCAGCAGAGGGAAGTGTTGACTGTCTAACGATTGATGTCTGAGGCCTCAGTTATAATTGTGTGCGTTCAGGTTAGAGCGTTTTATCTATTGTTTTTGTTGTCGTTTTAGATTATACTTCATGTTATTTGTATTCCTGGTGTTTCCTAAATACATATACTTATAGAAGAAAGTTAATGGACATAAAATATTTAATCCACAACAATATTAATACCACTGTATAATAATACAGTAGTTTGTAGTGATAAAAAAAATCTATAAATGAAGTACTTTGGTGTGAAACCATGCATAATTAATAAAAAAGTATTTTTATATACATATTGGAAACAAAATACCCTGCCTCAAAATAAGTCTTACAAACTAAAATTAGCACTAGTGCTAAAGGTAAATAATAATACATATTTTAATATTATATTATATTATATTATATTATATTATATTATGTGTAACTCTGTGTTTCAATAGGTCTGTTTGTCTTAGCTGTTAACTTAGTGCTACACGCTTTTATATTGAAAAATGGAAAAATTATTGGCTACATATTCACCGATCGACACAGTTTTAGACAATGCTGAGCTTAAGTAGATAAAACAAGACCTATTTGCAGGGTATTTAGATAGTGTGCTATTATTAGTAAAAGCATTTACCGGTAGCTGTGATTTGGCAAAATTATTGAAATAATTGCACTGAATGAGACAAATCACACAAGAGCAGCGCTGTCTTTGTTGGTGCTTTAATTTGCAGATTTTGTAACATTGATAGTACAAAGAAAAGCCTTTCATGAAGCTGCCCGTGAATGCATTTGATGACTTGCAAAGATATGTTTTTACACAAAAGACAAAGCTAAATTAAAAAGCAAAAAAAATAACATCAAAGGTTAATGAAACATATTTATGGTGGAATCAGATTTCTGTGTCATCATTCAGTCTTTTAGCATAAATCTTTCCTGGCTCTACAACAAGCATCTCATAGCTGTCGACGAAGGTCTCGGTCAAAAAGGGGCTAGAAGGTATCGGTACGTAATCTCGACAATGCCTGCCACCAAGATTTGGCGCACACTCCACTTTGTATGAGAAGAAGAAGGTTCCATGCTTAAACATGCAGCTGTCAGTCACGTTTCCGCTACGCAGGTCAAATGAACACTTACCAAGCAGATCGCTATTCCAGTATGTGTCTTCATCATAAACCATAAAAGTTAATTTATTTTTACTGTTGAGACTGATGGGTCCAAACTCAAATACCTCTGGCCATTTGGGATTATCATTGTTCAGTATAATGTCAGTGCGCTTTACCTGATTACCATATTTAACCATCACTGATCCATCTGTCTTAGTACAGCAGTCTCCATACAGGCCCTTTGCATAAAGTTTGAACACCTTCAATGTTGCGAGACCTTTCCCAGCAGGACAGCAGTTTGCCTTGACATTCTGGTTACTGTTGCAAACACAAGCACAAGGATCTCTTTTGTTGTCTCTGTGACCAATCTTACAAGTTTCTGAGCAGTTTTTCATCAGAACATTTCTCTTGATGTACTTCTCCACCTCCAACTTCAGTCCGGCAATAGCAGAATGATTAGCTGGCAGTATGGCGTGCAGCGGCTTTAAGCTGTATTGGACCACATCAGGTGTGGTTTTTAGTGAGTCGAGCCATCTCTTATAAACAGAAGCGTCTGACTGTGCTTGAAAGAGTACATCAGCTCCATCAATGTTTCCACCAGTGACCTCTGTGAACCGCTCATGAAATCTACCACTAAAACTGGGAATGGACAGCTTTTTCTTTATGGAGTTACAGTACTGCGTCATTGACTTAATGCTACTAGAATGAGCAAAGCATCTCGAAGCCTCGACTAACAAACAATCATTGATTACTGTTGCTGACAGGCCGTTCATGGTTGCTTCGCACGTCCTGACAGCAGTGATGGCCTTCATGTCTCCTCCTAGAAGCACTTGTGTTATGTAATGCGTACCATAGGTATCGATCAAAATGCGATATGATGCCTCTGTTTTTTGTGAATAAGCAGGAAGAGAGTTCACAGCTGATTCAAATTCATGGGTCAGTGGAGGTTTTGTAGCCAGCCTGTAGCTGTAAAAGACACGGATCACAAACAGTGGTTATAACTTCTTAATTCAAATCTCAATCAAAGAAAACGTTCATTTTACCCAATTTGCTCCTGCTTTTGCTATAGGTTAAAAAAAGGGGAAAAATTTAAGTTAAGGATTCCTAAGTTAATTGAAATACATATTTGGTTAAGAGGAAACGACACTCACCGGTAGAAATTACAAGAGAGAGAATGATGGAAGAAGGTGTAACGGTCTTTCGTTGACTGTTGCATAGCAAAGGTGCATTCTTTTGACCGGGATCCTCCATAAATTGGCTGAAAAGGTGCCGTGGGGTCTACAGAGAAATTAAGGCCACTTTTCCAGTCATTGGAGACAGCTGACATCGAATCATTGGCAAACTTCTCAACCGAGTTGTAAACTTTGCTGTTGACCTTCAGATCACACATGGGGATGATTCTCCAGTCCACCACAGCGACAGGCACCTTCTGCTTTTCTTTTTTCATGAAGGGGTTTCTCTGCAGCTTACATGAGCCATTCCCAGTATTCCAGGTTTCAGTGTCGATGATTGAGGCTCCTTTCCTCTCCATTTTGACAATGTCAAAACCTTCTCCACCCAGATTGTAGCCAGGGATGAAGTGAGCCTTTTTACACTCCTCTGGTGTACCAATGAAGCTCACGCTGGAAGGAAGGCACAGAGGACTCCAAGCCCAGCACAGGAGCAGGAAGTGCCACAGCATCAACATCTGTGTAGATAAAATAAAAAGTAACAGAAGAACAAAAATAAAATGGTTAAACAAAGCGATCTTGCATGGACACTTTCAGCCCAGGGCAATAGTTTTATGATGACTATGAAGAAGACCTTACCTTGACTGTGAACAGCAAACTGTGATTGTGCTTTGAAAGTTCGACTGACTGTATGCAACATTAATATGGTGGAGGTGGAGTCGAAACTGTCTCATCTAATCATCAGCATTCACACATTATACTTCACACTATGTTAAGTAAGTCTCACAGAAGACTTCTTTAAAACACACAGATTTTTTTTTCAGTGTTTCGTTTCCCGTGAAGAATTTTCTAAAATTATCAGTCTGAAGAAAAAGAAAAAGAAAATACTTTTATTTGTCAGACTGAGTCCCAAATAAACGGATTCATTTAGAAAATATATACAAAGCTAAAACGGAAGCAAACTGCATCTTTCAACACATCTTTTGTTTTCTTTTGTACCCCAACCCAAAAGGAACAAATGTGAAGTCCAGAGAAGTATTTAATAAATTAAAAAATATGTAGAGTATTGATTGCGGATCTTCTTGACTACAGAGTAAAAAAATTATATGTCTGGAACTTCTGGCTGCTGGATTTTGCATTTTTAAAGCAGTCGGTTACAGACAAACTACTAAAAACAAAAATCTAAAAATGTGACAGTGAAAAGTAAAAAATGGGCTGAGTTAACACCACGATAGCTCACCTCGCCCTCACACGTACGCAAACAGCCTGTTTGTGATCACAGGGCGTAGTTCTGTTTCTGACACAATGTGCATATACATATATATATATATATATATATATATATATATATAAAACATCGTGGCCGCTCAGATGAGCTTCTTCTGTAATTTTAATAATGTGTGTAGAAAATGAACCAGATTTTTTTTTCTTTGCTTCACTTTCTTTTACTTTGCCCTTTTGTAAATTATTTTCACAATAAAAACCTGAAATGAGTCCAAACAGATTCCTTCAATCAAGAAAGAAAAAACAAACAAACATCCATCTCTCCATCCATTTTCTTTTGTTTCTCCAGTTTGGTGTTACAGGCATGCTGGAGCCTGTCTCTGGGGTCATAAGGCGGGCTTTCACACCTATAGCCAATTAAAATCACCAGTGGCTCTAAAATGTGTCTAGTTGTTCTGGCCGAGGAAGCCAGAAAACCCCAAAGATTATTTTTAATTACCAGTGACAGAAATATCAACTATCTTCCAGTACTTCTGTTACTTTTTACATTTCTTCATTCATTTATTTATTTTCCATCATCTTATTTTATTCTGAAAATTTTGTGGTTTGCAGGAATGTGTCTTCATTTAAGTACTTCGACAATGTGGGCATAATGGTTACTAAAACAGTGCGTGTGTTCACATCATGAAGAGTGGGGTTTGTACAGTGAAATAACTGGAATTTTCCACATAAAGATCAATATTGTGCATTTTAAGGTTTCCTTTATTTGCATAAATGTGGATGTTTGGTTTGCATAAAGATGTTCCTCCTCTTCTGCTGCTGTCCATCCTGTGCTACGGGGTTACTATACACAGAATACACTGTGGATTTCTGCTCTAGTGCTGTAATAAGTTGCAGTTCACATATGTACCACAAAGAGGCGCTAGTTTCATATAGAAATGATGGAAACATAACTTTAAAAACTTTTCCATAGCAGAACACGTTTTATATTTGTCTGTTTGTTTTTGGGGTTTTTTGTATAACTTAGAGACCTTCCATGTTTCTCTGTGCATTAATAAATAATTGTATTAATATTTCAATGTGAAATAAATGATTGGTCAGGATCCTGCTGGCTGCATAACAGTCAGAACTATCAACATGCATTTGAACCTTCATTATGCAGTTAACACATTATATCTGTGACTCTGTAATAGCAGGGTTACACTGTTTACCAGCTGTCTTTGTGGAGTCTGCTTTTCCCTTCTGTCAAAACAGCCAGATGAAGTTTTTGAACTTGAGCTGTTTGACCCGAGGGAGTTGATGCATCTATTCTCTATTTATAACACAGACGGGAGGTGTGCCATCACACAGAGGCAAAGTGATTGGTCGGGATCCTCAGAGGACTCTTTGTGCTTCTGTAAATACGCAATACACATGGGAAACATAGTTGCATCTGCTCTGTGAAAACACGTATGCATGCAACCATCCACGCATTGATCTACCGAAATGAAATCTTTAGAGACTGCAGATGTGTTCATGCATGCCCTATATGCATACAAGAAGGCAAACAAATTCACATGTATGCTTTAATGCTTATACACTTTCACAATGAAAGACTTACAGCTTGCTGCTGGCACTCCCACATTATTGAAGCATACGTACATATTTTCAATTTGTTCTGCACAAAATGAGCTTTTTCTGCCTTTAAGGTACAAAGAAGCTCAACAAATACGCACATATCATCCTAATATACATTTTCCACGTGAAGCTTTGAACTTCATGTTGACAGATACTCAGTGAGACAACTGCCTAAGTTTACTTTCATTTAAGAGTGAGAAGGGGCACATGTCAAATGAGAAGAACCATTACCATTACCCACCATTATCCACAGACCTTTAATGCCTGATGGCCAGTGATTTTAAATTGGACACTCAAATTAGGGCTACTGTCAAGTCCAGTTTTTATCATTTAAGGCGCTTGGCAAAGGTAAGTCCTATTTTATCCAGGCCGCATTTTGAAATCCATTCTTTTATTTCATCTCGTTTGGATTACGGTAATGCTCTGGAGTTAGTCAGTGTCTTCTCTCTCGTCTGCAGCGTGTCCAAAATTCTGCAGCATGACTTTTAACCAGCACTCATAAAAGAGAGCACATCACTCCCATCCTGGCTTCAGTAGGACCCTGATTTTATTGTTTTAAGTGTCATTTTAACTATCATCTTATTTTTTTATTTTCATCTATTTATTTCTGTCTTATTTATTCATTTATTTATTTATTTATTTATAACTAATTAAATGTATTATTTCTGGCATGACAAGTGTACAGTACTTTGTGTTCAACTGGGAGTTGTAGTGAAAGTGCTATATAAAAGAAATTGCTTACTTGCCTTCAAACTGACTCACGGATAACATCCATTGACACAATAATTCAGATAGATAATGTAGAGTTTATTGGAAACACTATGCAACAGATACATGCAAAAGCACACACTGGCGTTTTAATGAAACTTTTTTTTTTTTTTTTTTTTTTACAGAGTACAGAA
>VUQR01012273.1:41943-52431 GCA_015108515.1 Hemichromis elongatus
TTTACAGAGTACAAGAATACTGGGTTTTGAAAGTGGTACAAATATGCTTGTAGTTAATAAATTTAGCAATAATAAAATGCAAATTCCATTAAAAAAAACGTGATGCTGTGTAAAATCTAACTAAAAATAAACTGCAATGATCTGAAATCTCAAAAACCCATATTTTGTTCATAATCAAAGAAAACAAAAACAAAACATTTTAAGCTGAAAATATAATTTTCTTATGCAGAGAAAAAAAAATAAGGGTATTTTGAATTTGCAACGCATGACAAAAAAAAAGTTGAGATAGGGTCACGTTTAGCCCCCTTTTTTTAACATCGTCCTGTAAATGTCTGGGAACTCGGGAGACCAGCTGAGAGTCTTTGAACTTCTCATACAAGATTCCAGCTGCTCAACATTCCTGGCTCTTCTTTCTCTTATTTATCTATTCACAGTCTTTTCAGTCAATGAAAGGTGAAATAGACCGCATCAGAATCACTTGTACTTTTAAACATCGACACAAATGAAGCAAATGCACAGACACCAATATTGTTTTTGTGACTGCTTTACGGGCAGGTTGTTTTTGTTTTTAGTAAGAATGCATGAATGCTGTACCAATATAGTTGCAATTCCTCAATGAGGCAGGAATGGTTCCACATGATAAGCACTTCAGCAGAAATGAGAAGCAACAATATAACAGTGATGTATGCATCACAAAGTCTCCCTTGGTCTTACTTCACCTCCCGGCCTGACTGATTTACCATGCTGCTCACCAGTTTCTCCAATAAGGATACCATTTCTGGTATGAAAGACTTTGGCCAAAGAGGGACTCATGGGTGAGGGGAGATACTCGTCACAGTAGTCCCCACCTAGGCTTGGTGCGCACTCCACTTGGAGGGAAAAGAAGACGGTACCGGCATTTAGCATGCAGGTGTACTTCCACCACCCTTTACGTGGCTTAACCTGACACTGCCCGAGATGATCACTGTTCCAGTAAGAATCCTCGTCGTATACGTTTACCACCAATTTGTCTTTCATGTTAATTGTGATGGGTCCAAACTCAAATACCTCTGACCATTTGGGATTATCATTGTTTGGTATAACAGCAGTGCGCATTATCTGGTGAGCATATGTAAGCTCTACCGAACCATCGGTCCCAGTACACCTGTCTCCATACAGATCCTTTGCATAAATTCTGAACACCTTCAATGTTGCGCGACCTTTCCCGACAGGGCAGCAGTTCGACTTGATATTTTGATTACCATTACAGACGCAAGCACAAGGATCTCTTCTGCTGGATCTGTATCCAATCTTACAGGCTTCTGAGCATTTTTTCATCAATGCATTTCTCTTAATATACTTTTCCACCTCTAGCTTCAGTCCAGCCCTAGCATAATGGCTGCTTGGCAGAATCATGTGCAGGGGCTTTATATTGTATCGGACCACATCAGGTATGGATTTAAGAGAGTTGACCCAAGAGTTGACAACGTATGTTGATTGCCCTTTAAAGAGGATATCGGCTACGTTAATGTCTCCGCCAGTGACCTCTGTGTAGCGCTCACTAAATGTACTGCTGAAACTTTGCCCATCCTTTAACTTACTTTTCATTCCCTCACAATTTTTGTTCATGGTTTTAATGCTGGCTGATTTCATGAAACTAACTGAGGCCTCCACTGTGAGACAGTCGTTGACCTCTGTAGCCGACAGGCCATTCATGGCCGCCTCACAGGTCTTGATGGAAGTGATGGCCTTCATTTCTCCTCCTAGATACACTTGTGTGATGTAATGTGTGCCAAATGTCTCAACCAAATTGCGGTATAAATGCTTGGTTGCATCTGAGTAATAGGGTAGGGACTTCACAACTGATTCAAAATCATGACTCAGTGGAGCATTTGCTTTTAGTCTGTAACTGTAAAAGACAGAAATAAAACAAAAAAGGTAAGCAATAATACAGTATGGTAATAATATTTTACCCAGATGATAAAATACTGTGAATGATTTTGTCTAATAAAGTAGAAAGATTTGCATATATCGGACTATTTAATATTTGCATTGTTGTTTTTAGGAATAGTATTAACTCTGTTGAAATACTCACGTGTAGAAGTTACACTTTACAGAATGGCGAAAGAAAGTGTAGCGATCTTGTTTTGACTTTTGCACGGCGAAGGTAGATTCTTTGGAGTGGGAACCTCCAAAACCAAGTCCAAGTCCGACGCTACCAGAAACGGGAATTTCAAGGCCGACTTTCCAGTCATTGGACACAGATGATGTGGAATCGTTAGCAAGCGTTTCAGCAGAATCGTAGAGTGTAGTGGAGACTGACAAACTGCACTTGGGGAGGATTCTCCAGTCCACCACAGTAACGGGGACCTTCTGCTTCTCTCCATTCATGTAGCTGTTTCTGTACATTCTGCAAGTGCCATCGTGAAATTTCCACGTTTCAGTGTCGATGACAAAGGCGCCTTTTCTCTCCATTGTTACAATGTCAAAGCCTTCTCCACCCATGTTGTAACCAGGGACAAAGTGAGCCTTTTCACACTCCTGTGGTGTACCAATGAAGCTCACACTGGATGAAAAGCACATAGGACTCCATGCCCAGCACAGGAGAAGGAGGTGCCACAGACTTGCCATCTATGTGAAGAAAATAAAGAACAATAGAAGGAAATATAATAAAAGGCAATACAAGTAAAAATCCTGGGAAAATCAAAGCCATGAAAACTGGAAAATCTCAGCGTTTCACAGAATTAAGGTTTCGGGTGTCTTACCTTCAGCATTAACAGGAAGTTCTGTTTGATGCCTCAAAATGAACAGCTTAAGATATCGGCGTCCAGGAGGTGGAGTCTGGACGCCGATAGTCGAGTCTAGTTTTAAAACTAGGTTCCAATGAATTTCTGACAAGTTTTATACTGAATCAGTTATTTTCACGCATTTCTACGCACCCCACACCCTCCATGTGCCATAACGGGGCGTTAGTGATAAATTAATTAAACTTCTGCAAAAAACTACGAGAAGAAAGAAGGTGATGTGTTAAAGGCAAAAAAATAAATAGCCAGAGGGTCAAACGGGGACCAGAAGGAGATGTTGGAACATTATACCTGAAGTGTGAAGCATAAAGTGTAAAGCAAATTATGATGATGTTGATGATTATGTTTTGTGTATTTGATCTTCAGGTTTGACCTCCTCCTTTTAAGCTGTTGTCAGTTGTGAGGGTGCTGTGGAGCATCTCCCTCACTAAGGTGAACAGTGTCTGACAGGAAGTTTTGGATTTTGTTATTTTTTAGTTTTAAGGTCCATTAACCCCTCCCTCTCTTTTGAGGTCAACTCCCTGAAGGCCTGAGAATGAAGTACACATATAATTACGGCCTAATGATGTTCACCTGACAGGAGTTCTCCAATTATCCACTGATAGTGGGTTAAACCAAAGGATGAGAGCTGGGGGGGGAGTGGGCTGAATTTTCAGTTTGATTAGATGTAGTTGGTTTATATATTATTTAGCCGGGGTGTGTTTGTAATCAGGTATATGTGAGGTGTGTTAGAACTGCAGTATTTCACTGTATAGGTTTTTGTAGCTGGGCTCATGTGGTTGTTTTCCATCTGCTCCCCTTCACTTTGCCTGGCGACCTGCTACGTCAATATTTTTTAGATATGTATTGATATATTATATTGATATTGATATATTGAGATATGTATGATTTTGAAAGAAGATTAATAGCTTAAACACAGTTGAGCATCGTCATTCCTTTTCTTACTCTATGCAACGTTTGATTGGAGGAAAAAATACAGAAGCATTCAGGCTCAAAGAAGTTCCAACATGTCAAACGGGATAAGTACAAAGAAGTTTAAAATATAAAACTGTTTCTCGTGTTTATGAAGTACAATAGAAAAGCATATTTTTATATATCCTGGATAAAAGAAACATTGGTGTTTAGTGGGTTGCATCAGCTAGCTCACAGTGGGTTAGGCATTCAGATGGAGGTAGTTAGTTATTTAAGTCATAACCAGCTCAAATAAGTTTCTGTTAACGTATTATAATAATAGCCCTCAATTCAGAGACTCAGACCCTTTGAACGGAGAGCCACTCCAGACCTCTGTACAGCGCTAACTGGGCTGAACAGATGTTATTATTACACTGAATATTAAAATAAAGAGATGCAAGAGGAGGAATTCACACGAGCACTTCACACACCTCACCCTTAGTGTTCTTAAACACGCTGCTTACGTTCACAGAGAGCTGTTCTGTTCAAAATTGGTCCTGCATATTTTGAATGTTTTGCAAATGTGTTGCACAGTTAAAGTTTTTCGCAAACTTATTCATCTTTGTTTTCTTGTTTATGTAAAAATGACAGTGTTTGATACTCATCAGAGAGTGAGGACTTCACTAGTAGTCCACATCATGAACACACTCGTTTATTTGTTTGTTTTTTCTTTCATCTGCAAAATTTCAAGACAGGAAATAATTCAAATGATGCTGATTTTCAAAATGTTAAGCATGTTGTGCTGGTAGATGGTGTAACATCACTAAGCAGAATTATTACTCCAGGTATTACACATGAGTGTTTTATTTTCAAGCCACTTCATACTTAGTTGTCAAAAAATATCAGAAAGAAAAAAAACTCTTTACTGCATCACATGTATGTGTCTTTTTTCAGCTCTTTGGCTTTTTTACTTCATAAAAATAAGATTAGCAAATTCTTATATAACTGACTATTATACTATATTAGTATTATTATGATATTTGTCTGTTGTAATAGTAAAGCTCATTACTATAGGATGTTTGATGCTCCAGGCTGATATAAATATGAAGAATATGTAAACAGCAACAGCAGGCTAGAAGGTTTTACTCTTTCGAGATCCTGTTTCCTGTTATTGGGGAAATAACAACTTTGCTTTTCTGAATCTTATGTATTATTTGGTTTAATAAACTGCTCAATACTTTATGTAACAATGGGGACTTTATAGTGTTATGCTGTTAAGAAAAAAAAGCACTGTCACTATGTGAGAATGTACTTGTTTTGTATCTTGTTTTGACTTTTGAGGTTTTTTGGGTTTTTTTCAAATATGAGTGACCTTAAAATAATTTATCCAAACTGTATTTTTTGCTTGTTGGCTTAGTTCATAGTTCTAGTGAAAGAAACTCTTAATGATTCAGCATACCAAGACATTTTGGACAATTTTAGGCTCCCAACTTTGTGGGAACGGTTTGGGGTTGGCCCTTTCCTGTTCCGACATGGTTAAGCACAAGTGGACCAAGCACGGTCCATAAAAACATGGATGATGGTTGGTTTGGAAGAAACTGACTGTCCTTTAAGGTGTCCTGACCTCAACTCAATAGAACACCTTCTAGATGAATTAGAGAGGCGACTGCAAACCAGGCCTAACACCAGTGTTTGACCTCACAAACGCACTTCTTGAAGAATGGTCATAAATTCCTCTTAAATCTCTCCAGAAAAGTTGAATCTGTCAGAGGTGGAAAGGATGACATCTTATTAAACCCTATGGATTCTCACTTAAGTTCATATGTGTGTGAAGGCAGACGAGTGAGAGAGTCGTCTTCTCATCTTGTTATTTTAATGGATGTCCAGCAGGTGGAGCTATTGACATACATTTGCACTTTGCATGCATTACAAGGCTAGTGCAAGGAATTGACAAATATTTGACAACCTTTCCTGGCCCTTTTTAAGAAAAGTAACTTTGTTTTTCGTAAAATAAAGTTATTTTTGTTCAAATGTAAAATAAATATAAAATATATGTGAATGACTGATCACAACCACATGCTAAGTAAATGATATGGCACATACTGTATATTCTATATAGAATCTATATTGTATATATCTGCTTGTGCAAACTTTGCAAGACAAAGTGAAGTGATGACTGTAAACTGCATCAACAAAATTAGATTTTTCCTGCTGGCATGTGAGGGTAAAACACCAGTGCAAACCATAGCTAGATGACTCCCAAAATTCACTTTGGCTTGAGTCACATAGCTAATTCACATGAGTCATCTTAAGGATTTTTTATATATATTATAGGGTTAAAAACATACATACTATATTAGATAGAGAGAATCCCAGTGGTCAGAACACTTGGTGATAGTAGAAAAGAATAAATCCCTTTGTGACGGAGGTGTGGTTTGCAGAGATGGGCGCCAGGAAGGCTGGCAGGGCAGCTGAAAACCAGTTTTCTCCTTTTCAGTGACTCCAGAACCTGGACGAGTGGAGCAAGAAAGCACAATTGTAAATAACTCTCATGACTAACAACGCTAAGTGATGTCACAAATTTTAACAACGCTTGGCTCATTATTGGTGTTTACATTCTTTTAACAGGAAGAGAGCTCTGGGAGGGGTAGCTATATGCTATGAATAGCTGGGCAAGGCCAGAGAAAAGAGAGGAAAAAACAAACTATGGAAAAGTTTAGATACAAGTTAATGTATCTAAACCTCCTTTATTTTTTTATTGGTAAGCTTAATTAAAAGGATGGTTTGAAGCCTAATCTTGAACACAACCTTGATACTAGGTCAACAAAAGAGTACTGTGGTTGGTTTTCTTTTTGTGAGATTGAGTTCAATTCAACCCTGAATCAACATTTAATTTAAAGTATTTATTAAGTGACGCATTATTTCTAGACAAAAATACAAAAACTGAGAAGAACCACATCAGTCTAAGTGGATAACTTGCATCAATGCATTGCACTGGGTTGAATGGAAAACAAGGTGGAAATCCAGTATGATGAAATACTCTATAAAAAAAAGCATGAATCTAATAAATTACATTTAAACAATTTCTTTCTATCTTGCATGTGTAAGTGTGTGCACTTGTCTTTATTGCAGTTGAGAGCTTCATATGTTCTTTTTTTTTTATCAGGTGTGTTATCTGAAACAAGTGTGAATAAACAGATGCATGTGACAGAGCTCTGATGGTGAGTTTCACATAAACTGCACAGTCTCACACACACACACACACACACACACGCACGCACACACACACACACACACACACACACACAGTATCTATAAACCTGCCTTTACCTTTAATAAATTACATTTTAGAAATTGGAAATTGATTGTGCACAGGGAGAATGTGCAAACTCCACACATAAAGGTCCAGTTTGTGGATTTGAATCCAGGACCTTCTTGGTGTGAGGTGTTAAATACCCCTCCACCCCCTCTGACACTTTTCTCACCATGCCTTTATCTGTGTAGCTATTGATTGTGGTTTGTCACATTTGCTGTGTGTCATCTTTTTCATTTTTTTTTCTCTATCTTAGCTTTTACCTCACTCAAACACGTCACTCTTGTTCTGCAGGAGCTCTCCCCATGCTGAAATGCACTTATTCACTCTACACTGTCACTGTCACCAAGTACTGCTCATAGAAGAGTGTTGGGTTTTTGTTTAAACTCCTGCAGGGACTTTGCCTGTAAGTTAGCTTTGTGTAAATAATTAATCGTTAAAGAGAAATAGGCTTCTACTTCTGATCATTTTTTCTCATTTTAGCCTTTACACACCCTCAATATGATTATTCCAGGTTTCATTTCCTTTATGACACCTCTGCGCAACATGTATTTCCTTAGACGACATCATGATGCATGTTTTGCTGGTAAAAGTTGTCCAATTATTCACGTGCACTTTAATAATTAGGACGAGTTGAATTTAGAGGTGCACTGGTTCACATACATTGTCATGTTTCGCCAGATCTATAAAGTGACACTTTCTGAATATTACAAAGTCAGACACATGTGTTGTCTTTGTGGATGCTTTATTGTGAATATGTGGAACAGCCAAGAAAAAAAGTTACATAGTATAAAGATTAGAAATTACAGATTATATTCTCCCAAACACATTTGTGTTTGGGAGTCAATTTATTGCTTTTGCAAGAAAAATGCTATACACTACAAGCAAAAGATATTAAGCATAAAATCAGATTGTTATTTAGTCAACCCTTTTCACATCAACAGCTGCTCTTACACAGACTGACTGGTCATACTTCCCCCCTGATCTTCCAAGAAGGACTCCGTTTCTAGAGTAGAAAACGTTGGCCAAAGAGGAATTCATGGGAGAAGGGATGTACTCCTGACACCGGTACCCACCAAGGTTTGGCGCACACTCCACTTCGTAGGAAAAGAACAAAGTACCGTGATTCAGCATGCAGCTGTCGCTCACCTTCCCTGCTCGCAGATCAAATGAACACTCGCCTAACAGATCGCTGTTCCAGTAATTGTCCTGGTCATAAACATCAAATTTAAGCTTTTGTTTCATATCAATGGTGACGATTCCAAATTCAAATGTTTCTTTCCATATAGGGTTGTCATTACCAGCTATAATATCAGTGCGCTTTTTCTGACCACCATAGGTCACCTCTACTGAACCATCTGTCTGACCAAAACGGTCACCATACAGACCAGTTGCATAAAGTTTGAACACCTTTAAAGTTGCAAGACCTTTAGTAGCAGGACAGCAGTTTGACTTGATATTATCGTTAACATTGCAAACACAAGCACAAGGATCTCTTACATTTGATCGGTGCCCAATCTTACAGGTTTCTGAACATTGTTTCAGCACTGCATTTTTCTGAATGTAGTCCTCTATTTCTCTCTTCAGTCCATCCCTAGCTTGATGATCTTTTGGCAGTAAGGTGTGAAGGGGCTTTAAGCTGTACTGGATCACGTCGGGCATTCCTTTCAGTGAGCTAAGCCAGTGTTGATAGACAGAAGGGTCTTTTCCTTGAAAGAGGATATCAGCTATGTTACTAGTTCCACCAATGACCTCTGTGTACCGTTCACTAAATTCAGCACTGAAACTTGGGATATTTAGCTGCTTCTTCTTTAATTTACAGTGCTCTATGAATGAATTAATATTGTTGGGATGCTGGAAACCACTCAAAGCCTCGACTGACAAACAATCATTGATTTCTGAGGCTGACAGGCCATTCAAGGTTGCCTTGCAGGTCCTGACAGCAGTGGTTGCTTTTATATCCCCTCCAAGAGACACTTGTGTGATGTAATGTGTGCCATAAGTGTCAATCACATCATGGTATGCTTCCACATTATCAGCGGTGCAAGGAGAAAGGGAATCCACAGCTGATTTGAATTCCTGATTCATGTGAAGATTTGTTGCCAGTCTGTAACTGTGGAGCACAAAAAGCAGAAAAGTAATGAACACTCATCAAAGTGTGCTTTATTTACACTCTGAACACTATAAAACACGTCAGAGAAAACCCCAACAACAAGCGGCTGGAGAAAGAAAGGACAAAAGACCTTCTGTGGAAGAGAGCCAGAGATTAATATTAACTAATGGTTAAACACAGAGAGATGTATAAACACAGTGACTGAAGAAGAAACACTCATTGCATCATAGGAAGTCCCCAGCAGCCTAGCCCTATTACAATGTATGTAAGGGAGGATTCAGGGTCACTTGATCCAACCCCAACTATATGCTTTATCAAAAAGGAAAGTTTTAAGCATAATCTTAACATAGTCAGGCTGTATGTCTCCCCAATCCAAGCTGCGATTCCACGAAAGAGCGGCCTGAAAGCTTAGACTTTGCATCCCATTGTACTTTTAAAAATCCCAGGAATCCGAAGTAACCCTGCAGTCTGAGAGTGAAGTGCTCTACTGGGGTGATACGGTACTATGAAGTGTACTATGTGAGGAGAAGGACTTTAAATTCTATTCTACATTTATCAGAGAGACAACGAAAAGAAGCCAGTCTAAGTGTAATGTGCTCTCTCGTTGCAGCGTTTTGGATCATCTGAAAGCTTTTTGGGGAGTTTTTAAGATAACTTGGTAATAATTACAGCCTAGAAGCAACAAATGCACACACTTGTTTTTGAGCATCACACTGTCATGGTCCCCGTGTCTGCCTGGCCGACCCCACAGGGCTACATGTGTTTTGTGCTGTTTCCCTGTCTCGCTCTCTCCTGTCTGCCTGGGCGGAGCTCACTGCGGGCTCCTGCCCCTGGCCCACACACCTGTTTGTGATCAGCGGTCGTCCGCTACTCGCTACTTGAGGCTGGGATGCAAATCCTCTCAACGCGGGATGATTGAACTAGTGACGTTAGTGATCTTCTCAGCTCCTGTGAACTTGTGCTACCCTGGTTTTTCGTGCTTAGCGAAATTACTTCTCTATCTTGTGTGACAGTTTTCCTCTTGGACCTGCGACCCCGCCTGCCGTGTGAACGTGAGTGTGTGACGAGGACGTGTGTGAGAGTGAGCTTCCCTTGGACCCTTGGACCCCTGGATTCCCTCCTTCACTGTATATATTCTGCACTGGTGTTGTAAATAAAACTGTTTGGAACGTCAAGCCTGCTCTGCGCCTCAGTCCCTGCTCCTGATCGTGACACATTAACTATAATCAGTTTCATCTTGATGCATGCCCCCTCATCCGGGTAAGTAAATCCCCAAAGTTTGATTCTGTTCATCTGAATGTAACGTTTTCACTTCTCCCACTATAATCATTTTTGCACCACTGCTCTAAACCAAAATATTTACAAGAAGGACAAAAAAATCTCTGTGA
>VUQR01012274.1:6143-18177 GCA_015108515.1 Hemichromis elongatus
CTGTAATTTTTCCAGCACAGAGTCGATCATTACAAAAAAAAAATACAAAAAAAATCGCCCGATGGCCAGTCCAGCACTGGGTGAAGTATCAAGTCTTTTCAAGTAAACCGGTTCAAGTCCAAGTCAAGTCCAAGTCTTAGAACATTTTTTCAAGTCAAGTCTGAAGTCATAAAATTAGTGACTCGAGTCTGATTCGAGTCCAAGTCATGTGACTCGAGTCCACACCTCTGGAACCTGGTGATCAGGCGTTGGCACCCTTCGTGCGGCGTTGTCTGAGAGGCTTAATGAGCATATGAGGAGGTAATATCAAAGGGATATGAGTTTACAAAAACACCATCTGGCACTGCTCCACCCACTGGACTCGATCTGGGCCACCTTTTATTGAAATCAGTCAAGGGGCTGGTCCGCTCCTCAAAGCTGGGCACAATCCAGTGGTGGTACCTAGCTAGCCCCAAAAACTGTTTCACCACCTTTTGGTCTTGTTTGGAGCCATTTTCCAGCGCTTATAGAGTCAGTGCTGCCACTACATGCTGCTTTTGCCACCACACGCTTGGATGATGTCATCATCCACAGTAGGGATGGATTTAAAAAATTGATTTTCCCAATTCAAAGTGATTTTAGCTTGAATATTGCAATATCGATGCATTACATCCTGAATTGATTTTTAAATATAAATTTATTTTGCCAGAAACACCAGATTAAACACCAAGTTAAAGCTAATGAAACTGTTTCATCCACCAAAAAGCTAATGATTAAAGAGCAGGAAGCAGATTCCACACAAAGTAATCACAAATTGTGGATCGTTCACCTGGCAGCACATACACAGACACACCATCGTGTGCTAAAAGTTGACATCTCACAGATTCTGAAACTGCAGGTTTCGTCACTGTCTGGCCAAAGGCTGAAAATCCTGTCGAGGCCTGGGACACCTCCCAGACTGCAAACAACTGAGGGTCCCTTACTTTAGTGTTCCTGGTCACAATAGACTGGTCTGTTTTAACAGCTCTTAAATTAGCATAAAAAACATTTTTCACCACAGAATTCAGTTTAGTGGGTCGTTCAATCAATGAAGGGGATGCAGGGGATTCCCATTCATTCCCTATGGTGGTCACTTTTGACTGGGAACACCCCAGATGTGGCAAAGTTGATGGTTGATTAAAACACTCAAAATTCAATGAAAGAGGTGCTCATCACTTTTATATGTTCAAGTGTGTGGATTATGTCATAAGGCCTTGAGGCAATCTGATGTAAAAACAAAACAAAACAACAATATTTATGAGTGTAAACCAGTCAGATTTGGCAGGATCAAGACAGGAAGTCTAACTAGTGATTTGTATCATGGTGGTGTCCACCACAGCCTGGTGTATACCCCTGTTGCACCTTGGTGGAATGCTGTACATCCCTCCTGGACTCGGGGGAGGGTGTTGGAGCTCTGGCGATGCAGAACACACACACACCTGAGACACTCCCGTCTCTGGTGTCCTCACAAGATAAAATACCTTGATGTGAATTTGTGTGTGTGTAAAAAAGATTACACAAGTTACAAATTGTTTTTTTTGTTAATGTCTGTTTATAGATACAAAGCAAAGAACTACTTGAAAAATTCTGTTCTCCAGTTCATTTGCTTGTGTGTGAGATTCAACTTGCAATTCTGAAATTTGACCACATTTTTCTTCCTTTCAGCTGATTGGTCAACGTCATGTAAATCACAAATTTAACAATGCAATCAGAGAACATACTTTGGTATACCACCACTCCTTTCAATAACTACCAAAAGTTAAGGGACCTAGCTCGTATGAGCCTTTTGGGATATATATTTTCAAATGTATTACCGGTCTCTCCTCATGCATGCTCAATCATCCACTATGGAAAACTATGGGTCATGTATTGGCCTGTTTAGAGCACGGGTCTTAACATAACTGAAGCACTATGAATTCATTGTGACGGACAATAGAACAAAAGCCTGTCGACATAGTGGAAACACTATCCCAGCTTACAAAGGGCAAATAGTATACCCAGGAGAACTCTCCAGTCGGTCACAGTTTATGACCAGTGACATTTAATTTAGTTAATGTTTCAAAATATATTGTGAAATATTATGAAATCATATTTGATACATTTTGAAATTGCAGAGACAGACAAATTGTTTAATATATTGCTTAATATTATTTTTGAAAAGTTTGAGAACATGTTTTTTTGTTTCTCCGTTTTCTTGTATTTGTATTGTTTGTTTGTTTGTTTTATTGAAAAATAAAAGGAACAAGAATATTTGTAAATGACAAGAAATTTCATTACTGAACAGACATGGGTTTAAATGTATTTTTAGATAGTTTGCAATGGCAAGAGTTGCTTTTAGGACTTTGGAGAAAAAAAAACATGATTAATGTAAAGAATAAAAAATAGTGGAGAGAAAATCACTTGTTTTGTTGACGTCTTGATCAAGGTTGTAATCAAAAAGTGACATCATTCTACTTCTTTTTTGTAACCACAAGAGGTCACTTGCCCAGAAACTGTAGTCCTGTTGGTTTAGGAGTTTGAAAAAACTGCTCTCGGGAAAGCTGTGGACTGCCCATTCACTTCCATGTCACTGTGTTACCTTCAAAACTGTTGAAAAGAACATTTGGGAATCTGTGTAAGATACAGTATAATGAAGTAAAATGTGGAACACACTATCCAATACCAGAGCTTTGATGTAATTTAGTGTGAATGAAAAACAATAAGGTAAGCAGCAGATGTTTTCCTGACACGAGTAAATTAGAAGTAACTTTATCCAGGAGGAAAGCAGGTGCATGACAGAAAAGGGGACTGTGTGTGTGTGTGTGTGTGTGTGCGTGTGTGTGGAGGCAGTCACACAGGAAGATTAAACAAATGTCCATGTCATGTCTACCTCTGTTTATTCAAATCTATTCATGTAACAATAATACATGTGTTTGCAGGCAGAAGGTCTTCCCACAATTTAACTGATTAGAACCTGCTGTTCAGCTCGTTTTTGGCTGGTTTGCTATTTATTCCTGATAGCATTTTAGTATTTTACATAAATGTATAGGTCATATTATCCTCGTAGGAAGACAAAGAAAGTAAAATAGAAACAGTGGGTCTGTTCATTGCACTGACAGTGTTGGATGACCTTCACGAGTCTTAAATTGGAACACAAATCTTGTTAAACATGGATGTTGTCATGTTCCAAATATATGTGCTACCACAATAATCTGAAACATGTTAATATAATTGTGAAGAAGTGATTTACCTCAGTGAACATTGTAACAGATAATAACAGTAAAACATTTTATGAGGCGCCTGCAGGCATTTCAGCACCTTGGATAGCAGCACTGTGTTCATGTTCTGTGTACACTGTTAGCCTGCTGCTAACAGGCTTTTACTGAGCTCCTCCTCTAATAAAGCTACTCTTTAGTGAAGATCCTCTGAATTCAACTACAAAGAAAGAAATTAAAAAAAAAAAAAGAGTTATTAAAAAAAGTGATTTAAAAACACTCATTTCAATTTTTGGTAACATCAGTTTCAATTATGGTTAAAACAAAAACGGTGAAATGCATAATCAGTCAGATTATCAGTGTAATATCGATTGCACTGTAAACACAGCACAAATCAATGGCTGGGTGCAGCTACACTTTACATCATGCTCTTCTCCACATGCAGAGCCTCAAAGATCTGCTATGCTGCTGACCCAAGGTGATAAAGTGAAGCACCACACCTCCTGACAAAGCCTATTACCAGCCGAAAGCGCAAAAGACCATATTTAGAGGTGTGTGAGTGCAAAAGAGCGGGCCGTTATTAACCAGTATGCCTTTAAATGGCGTGTACTGGTGCTGAGGAGAGGGCGGACCTGGGTGGCGCGCGCGTGTGCGCCTTTCGCCTGCAGCCGCTGCAAGTGGCACCGAGCTAACAGCGGCTTTTGTGCCCATGATGCACCGTGGTCGACGCACCTGTGAGGAAGGATAAACCGAGCCCTGTACCGTCTCTACATCAGCACCACCGGCGCCGGAAACACTGCTGCTTTAAAAAACACAATTCTGGACTAAAAAAAAAAGATCTCTGTGGAGTTTACAGCTGGATTTTAGCACTTGGATACTCTTGGCTGTCTGTTTAACTAAGGTCAGTAACGTCGTCTGTGTAGTCCAGTCTGTCCGTATCATTTATCCGTGTATGACTTGAACTGAGACAGGAGCATGTTCCAGGGAAAATATGGGGCAGAGGCGGATCGAGTTTCCACTCCTGACGGACAGGTACCACGGGACTAGCCACTTTTACGGGAGTTTCCCCCTCACTCACAATTTTTACGCACCGAAACGGCAAACGTGTCGAGTCTCCTTGAAGGAAAAGTCGCGTATGAGGGGCTGAAAATGAGAATTTCTGCCATGTTGTATTCTAAATTGGTCTGATGGAACAGACACACAGTGACAGGCGGGTGTAGAATTACACCCCCCCCCCTCCGCTCTCTCGGTGTTTACAACAGAAATGCTCAATTTTCGTTTCATTATATTTCACACATACACAAATAAAAATGCTCGTGTTAAATACGAAGCTCCCCAAAAACGGGGCGTTGAGGGAAACCTGCAGAACTCGTTTTGAAAATGATGAATAATAGATGAGGTGAACGCCAGGTGTCCAGTGTCCGCGCATTGTTCTTGTCTGCAGCTTTTATGCTGGAATGTCAAACACACTGCGACGCCCTTAAGGCCCAACAAACCCAGCCTACAGTCTTTATATATAGCTTCATGTAATTTTGTGCCATTTGAGCAGTTTGATTCATGACCTTCCGGAGATGGACAGCGCGCTGCACACCTCGCCATAAAATAACAATCACGTTCCTCAATCATCCCCCATTTCCTTTTTCTTTTCTTTTTTTTAGGTTAAGCACAGCTCCACAGAATTCTTTAAAAGCCTTCACGTTACTCTATCTAGATAAAAAATAGCCATTTAAACAAGGTATTTCTATTTTAGCATTTGCTGAGAAAAGAACGTGCTCCGCTGAAATGGAGCATAGCGATTATGTGTGAGGAAATTTTCATTTCTGTAAAATGAGTTTTTGGATGATTTCGATTTTCCCCTGTGGATCAAATGGCGTCCGCAGTACCAGCGGGGAGGTTTGCTGACTGCTCTGCTCCTCTCAGTAAATTGCATTTCATGTCGCACAATAAGCTTACAACTTTTTTTCATCTGCATCAATCCACATTTGCTGAAGGGGCCTGTTTTAAATGGGCCCGATTATAAGATCTGTTCGAATTCATTTAACAACAACAAAATAAATTATTAAATAAATACAATTTCATTTTAATTAGACACTTTTTCCCCCCCCTTTTACACCATTTTTTTTACACTGCGGCAAATGCAGGATGTCCCATTTATATCAAATTTGATTTTTTTCCACTGGAGAAAAATAAAAGGCCCCGTGCTTGTACAAAAATCCACCGTCTGCCGCAAAATAACAATCCAGGCCTCGATCTGCTGGCGCTCTGACGCCGTCTAACATCTGCAGCTCTACTTCGAACCCATGAAAAAGAGCCAAAAGGAGTTCAGGCGGATGGCAATTAGATATTTTTTTCTTCTTCTGTAGTGCATATTTCGATGTGTCGGATTTGTAGAGTTAATAGGATTAGATTATTTTTGTGTGCTTTTATGCACTGGGAATTCCTAATCTGGATTTTTTAATGCTTCTCTGAATGGGCGTAACCCAAACCTGGAGAATGCGTCTGTTTCCCCTGCAAAGGGCCCAGTGATGTCTCATCACCTACACTTTAAATGGCTAATAGTCGTCAAGGCTCACATCTCTGGAAAGAAAGAAAAAATATTTCGTTTCATTATTTTAAAATATTCCTCTTTTGGTGCATCGCTGGGAGCTGAACTCGGCAGACTGTGTTAAATCTGATAGTAAATGTATGTTCATTATTGACATGTGATCAAGTCCTGGATTGATATACGCGACAAACGACTCAGAATACGTCGTGTGTTTGATGCAGAAATTTAAAACACCCCCTCCGATTTAATTTTCCTTCATTCTAATTTAAGGTTAGGGTGGTGATAGTGTGGAGGGTGGGGTGGGGTGGGGGTGATTCGGGTAATTTGGCTGTCCTTTTTCCCCCGTGGTTGGCAGCCGATTAACTACGCTGACAAATCAAGTGAAAAAAGCCAAGGGCTCTCAAGGTACCACTAATCCCACTGGGCGGGGAGAGTCAAATAATACGCAGGATTCTGGAGAATGCTTTTTTCTTTAGTTTTGCCGTTTTCTTCATTTTTTCGTTGTGAGTGTGGCATAGTTGGGCCATAAAAAATCCTAATTTTGTGAAGAAATGATTATTTAAAATTGTACATGTCGGCCTGAAAACAGAAGTTATTTCAAATGAAGTCTTTAGGCGTAACAATGACTCAGTAACCGAGTTTTTGAATAATATGGAAAATATAAAGTGATTAAAATACCTTCAATCAAATGAAAAAAGTCGTCAGCTATGAGGCTGTCTGGTGTTACGTAAACGGGTGGTGGCGGTGTGTGTGTGTGTGTGTGTAGTTGAGAGGTTTACATCAGTGCTTTGGGTGTAGCGTACATGTGCAGTCATTTGTTTTTATGTACATGTACACTCGTGATTATACTTATAGATCTATACTGTGTGCGTGCGCTCGCACGCTCGCGTGTTGCGTGTACTGCCATTGGCAAAGTAAAGGCGTCTGTGGTGTCGTTGAGCACACGTGCACGAGGCTGTGGGAGTTTGTGGGGTGCTGGGTGCTCTCTGACTGGGTGATGTAATGCCGTGAAGGGTGCTGCAGCAGAAATCACGGAGCCCAGAGAAGGCGTGTCCTGCCTGCTGAGAAGCTGGATAACAACTCGGTGCCCACGCGCAACCGCTGCCAAATACACCCCCCCCCCCCTTCCTTTGCTCCACAAACACACACCCGCTGTCCCTCAGTTTAGCTTTATTTTTGTGTTGTTGTTATTTAATTTAATGAACTTTTAGTTTATTTTAGTACGTTAAAAACGAACAATCTGCAGTAATAAAACACGGAAGCTTTTTACAGGTCAGCAAAGAAAATAAAGAGACTCAATTAGACGCATTTTATGTTAAATGTTGTAGGATTTCTTTAAGTCAGCTGGTAGATTTTAATAGTGAAAACATTTGGTTTCCACAAAGTTCCTCTGTTGCTAAATTGAATTGTATGATATCAACGGGAATAATATATCAGCCTGGCCAATAAAAACATACAAAAGGCAAAAAAAACAAAAACAAAAAACAACAACAACAAAACAAAAATTATTTTCATGGTTCCAACAGTGTTTTCAGTCAAACTAATTATAATTTCTCTTTAAAAAGATGAAACAATAGACAGACTTTAGCAAACAGTGATACAATCTTCTAGTAGAGCTTGGTCTATGTGATGGAGTGTTAGGACCGTTAGGTTGTGATCATGCCACATTTAATCATCATGTCTAATAGAATGATCAAAGCATATTATTACTGTCTAAAAAATGAGCAATGATTATTTTACCATCTGTGAATCTCATCTGTAACTTTATGTTTCGTTTCATGTGAAAGGAAGTAAACAAAGAGCAGAGAGAAGTAAAGACACGTTCTACTCAGGAACAAATCTGCTGTATCTCAGCAGCTTGTCCAGAGGTTTCACACCATCACAACATATCGTGACATCTAAGAACTGAGCCCAAATGAATCTGCCTAAAATGGTGGATCAGTGCTGCTCTGTGTAGCAGCCAAGGTCTGTTACAGAAGTACGTGTTTGCAGTGTGATGAAGAGCAGTGTTAGGGTGTTTCGTGAAATGCATGAGTGGGAATGGATGAGGTGGAACATCCCTCCCCCTCTCTGTTTCCACTCATCTTTCCTTCTGCTGTCTCTCCTCCTCCTCCTCTCCACTGTCAGCATGCATGTGCTGCTCAAATGATTTTGTACCACTGCAGCAATAAAGCCAGGCACAGAAAATGGCACTTCTTTGAATCCACTGTGAGATGCAAAATGGCCAGTGTCTCTGTTCGTATTGGAGGCTTTACTCTCTGTGAGATAAGCACGTCCCAAAAATGTGTAGCCTGCCCTCTGAGATGTTATCATGAAGCTACGGAGGACATTTTGTCTCTGCATCTGGACAACATTACCGCATGCGTGTGTGTTTGTGTGCAATGGGTTACGCTTGTGATCAGGGCACCTGCTGTAAAATTACTGGCAAGTAGCACCAATTTAAACACAAGAGGCCAGCCGATTGGTCGCTTTCATCTGCATTTGCACTCACGCACAAAGATACACACACACACACACACACACACACGCTTCACTCCAGTCCGTGTGGCTGTTAATAGGATTCAGTGTGCTGCTGCCTTTTGTCAGTGAGTGTATGTGGACTCGTCCCTGTGGGGTTCGTCAAAGGAGCCTTTTACCGAGAACAATGATCCATGCCGTTTAGCCTTTTAACCCCCAACACTTCTCACACAGCAACAAAAGGCACACACGTGCACACACCCGCCGTTGTGCAGAGTGTACCAATCCTGAAACCAAAACTGCAGACTTGCACCATCAGTTTTTTCTATAGCTGTTTCTCCGTCCTATACTGTGCTGCCCATGTGGGGCTAATAATGCAAATTACGACTACAACCACAGAAAATTTAAAAATCAACATTTTACTAATTTAAACATTTATAGAAGATTTCAAACGATTTGAAATATAACTGCAGTCTCTGTTCCTGTTTTCAGCTACACATTGTGTTCTCACCATTCTGCATGTGTTCTTTTTTAATTAATTACTTTTGGATGTGTATTAAAGTGGTGCATAATGTTTTGTAGATGATGGCTGCTCAGATCATCCATTGACCTGTGACTCCTCATACAGACTCAATTGACTACTTTGAGTAATAGAAAATGAACCTTCCTAACATCCTTAATATCTCAGTATATGAAATGATAAAGTTAGCTTCTAAATGCAAAATTTAATAATAATCTTTGGTGTTAGTGAAGAAGAGGGCTGTTTCCAAGAGTGGAACAGCTGATGATCGAGGTGTTCAGCATAGCATAGTTAGAAAGCACAAGTCTACTAATTGGAATGTTTGTGGTTTAAATCCTGGCTGCCCTAGTCGGCATGCTGAAGTACCCTTGGGCAATCTTCTGAACCCTGAACTGATGGTGATGGATTTGTTGGAGTATGAATGCACACGCTGTGCATTCACTTAGATGTAGAATGTGCTTGTGTGAATGAAACACATTCTATAGAGTGGTCTGAGATTAGAAAGGGTTTTTTTTTTTTAAGAACTTTATTGAAAAAACAATGAGTATACAACATACAAACAGATGAAGTATACAAAGAAACAGAACACAAACATAGAAAATCAGGGGTTAAAAAAATAATAACAATTATATAAACGCAAAAACTCACATATATACATAGTTTTTAAAGCCTTTTTGTTGGTGGAGTGTGATATTGATTGTATGTATAATTCCACGTCCTTAGGAAAATGACAGAAAAGTAGAAAGGTGCCCACTGTAGATATTTTGTGTGTTTTCATGCAACATAATCATCACACAACATGTAAAAGATCATTTTGGAGGTTAAGGGATCCGTGATATGATGATGCAAGCCTGGCATCCATGGCTTTCCTTGGCATCTGCCTTGATTTGGTTTTGAATTCTGTTTTTTTGTTAAACAGATACTCAAGAGAATCTCTGCTTCAAAAATAGCTTAATTTGTGTCAGTAATGTAAATTTTGCCTTTTTTGGCTGACTCACTTTCCTGGGCTACATTGAGCCATATTACCTTGGTAACCCGGCCTTATTTGCCCAAGCAAACAACCACGTATTGATCAACAAAATAAAAAAAAAACATGTGTATCAGTGTAAAACAATGCACTAAAAAAACATTTACAATTTCTTGATGTCATATCTCTGTTTATCCTTGAAAACTGTTCAGTAACATTAACACGACTGCATGTTTATACATGTGTGCTAGCTACAGTTCACAGAGGTGAACGTTCCTGTGCAAAAGTTTTACATAGCTTCTTCTACTGGATGCACACTAAGGCTATATGAGTAGCTGACACAGTTTAGTCCAGAAAATAATGTGCAGTAACATGTGGTTAAGAGTTCATAATGAATTATGATACACAGCATAATGAGCCCACATTCCAAAAGAGCTGAAAAATGAGTGGTGCAGATATTTCACCCAAACAGTTGCCACATGACATCTCACTAGATCTCCCTCCCCGAGACCACAGCAGAAACATTCGGGTCGTGTTTCAAAGCCACTGAGAGTACAAATATTCAAACGGCTGATCGACTGTTTCATGTCTAAAAAGGTGATTTATGATTGTAGCCCTTGTTACAGAAGAAGCCTTGTCATGTGAAATACTAAGGTTGGCTGATCTTCATACAACTAATAATAATTATCACATACAGCAGCAAAATACATCAGTACTGTGTGTACAAATTAAAAAGACACATCGTTGCTGTAAATGTCAGTATTACATTTATGTTAGAAGATTATTTTAGAGTCTGTCTTAGATCAAAGTCATGAAGGTAACATTTTTGTATAATTATTGTCAGTTTGGGACCCTAAAAATGGAAAAATAGAAAGTCTTTGAAGATACAACAGTAATATGAAAATTATTAGTAATATGAAAAATCACATTTCTTCATCATGATCAACTATGGACCCTAAGAATGTGCTTCATTTTACTTGTCTTATTTTTCTAATCAGTTTTTACACACACAGAAAAAATGGTATGTACAACAGAGTATGTATTGGAAAAATATCCAGTTCCAGCACTAATATAATGACTAATATTAATTACTTTTAGGTGCCTTTAAATAGATTTTGCCCTGTAACAATCCCTTCTAAATATTACCCTTATTATTATAAAACAGGGAGTAGTGCACATGAACAGATGCAGAAAAATAACACAAAGTAGAAGTTGATATCGATTATTCAAAGCCTTTTTTTTGGTCGGTTATCACGCAGGAGTGGAGGAAGTACTCGTGGCAGTGGACATGTGAATGACTGTTATGTATCAGTGTACATGTAATTCCTCCAGGTTAGCCTGTGTTGGCTGTGTTGTTTGATTTTATAATTTCACTGTAATTTATTCGACCTTACCCACATTCACAATGTCATGGCTCCTTGTCTGAATATGTTTGAGGGATTTTGAATTCAAGAAGGATTTTTTTCTGCTGTGATGGTGAGATGTTAAATGTACAGCTGTATACGTTTCCTCATTTGATTCATTATGTGCACAAAAACTACACGGGGCAGTTAGTAAGGCACAAAACCTTTTTACGCATTTTAGTATTTAAAACTAAAAAAATGCACTGCTGTAAAAAGCTACACTTCAGTTTCACTGGGAAAAGAGGTACAAAGGAAAATGTCACTGCTCCAAAATTTAAAGGAACACTTTTTATTCAGAGTACAGCATCCAGAAAGATTCAGTTCATTTTTCACATTCAATTCTACACACAATAACCGTTAATTACAAAGGCCTAGTCCACACGTAGCCGGGGTTTTCAAAAATGAATATCCGCCCCTGAAAAAACTTGCGTCCACACCACCTCGTTTTTAAAAAAATCTCCGTCCACACGTAACCGCATAAGGGCATTGTTAAGCACATTCATTGACACACCGGACCTGTAGGTGGCAGTAGTTCCCCGTATCCTATCCAGTCAGGTTAACTTTTTGCCTTCCTGCTTACGTTCAACAAAACATGAAACATGTAAAAACAAACAAGCAAAAAGTGCTTGGACAATTGATAACACGAGCGCAGCTCTGAGGGCATCCATGCTGTAGTGCAAACACAGGTCGCAAACCTGACGTCAGCATTTGTGTCGCAGAAAGTGATGTCGCGAATCCTAAAACTCCGGTTATGTCTGTGCACACACAAACGCTGAAAACGGAGAAAAAGCAGATCTTCACTTTGGCCGGAGTTTTTAAAAAGATTCGTTTTTGTGCCGCAAAACTGTGTTTCCGTGTGGATGACAGGCCGAACCGTAGAAAAATATCTTCGTTTTGGGAGATCCCCGGCTACGTGTGGACAGGGCCTAA
>VUQR01012275.1:0-14468 GCA_015108515.1 Hemichromis elongatus
CTTACTATAAATGTGTACACGCCTCATGCTCCATATATAACCCCTGTCCTGGCCTCTCTGCACTGGCTGCCGGTGTCTTTTAGAGTTCATTTTAAAATTCTTATGTTTGTTTTTAAATGCTTTCACAATCTTGCCCCGCCTTACCTCTCTGAGCTTCTTCATCCCCACACGCCCTGTCGGTCTCTTAGGTCAGCTGACCAGCTGCTCCTGGAGGTACCGAGATCAAGGAGGAAGCTCAGAGGCGACAGAGCCTTCTCTATTGTGGGTCCTAAGCTATGGAATAATTTGCCCTTGCATGTTAGAGAGGCTCCTTCACTGTCCAGTTTTAAATCGCACCTTAAAACCCACATTTATTCCTTGGCTTTTAACCTCAGTGAGACTTAGTTTTTGGAATTAAATGAGTTATTAAACTAATTATTTTACTTTTATTATGTTTTTATTTATAACTTATGTAATTTTTAGTATATGCTTTTAAATGTACAGCACTTTGTGTCAGCTGTGGTTGTTTTAAAGTGCTTTATAAATAAAGATGATGATAATGATGATGAACTAAAAACTTTGGATGACAAATGAAGTATAGACACTGATCTAAACTCATAACTCAGCCTTCTGGTTCAGGGACATTTCCCTGTACAGCACTGCCAGAGCCAACCTGAGGAGAGGCATCAAACAGGCCAAGGAGGCTTACAGGAGGAGGATAGAGGGCTTCCTCACAGGCAACAACCTCCAAACAGACACATTATTCAGAACAAATCTATTCTTTGCACTACTTCCAAGCACTTTGCAACTTGTTCTCTAACATGTCTTTTTTGTACATATCCCTCTTGATTTTTTATTAATATACTTTTAAGTGCAAAAAGCACGTGCAAGTATATTAATATATCCAGATGTTATATGGATATATAGATAGTATATGTCTGTATATGATAGATGATAATAGGCCTTCTCTGTCTGTGTACACTGGCCCTCTTTCCAGTTTCTTAAAGAACCGACTGTGATGTATTGAGTTAGTTCACTGTCTGGGAAAAATCTGTTTTTTTTTACATGTCTTCCTTATGAATCTATGTTTCCAGTTTGGGCTGTGTGCAGAAATAGCCTTCAATGAACACTTTGATTGAGTTGACCTTGCATGTCATGCACTTTTTTGGCTGTATTTTCCTGTCTGTGTAATCTCCTCCTGCTTTAATTTAGTCCATGAGATCTCATTTTCGGTTCTGTTGCCTTTGTTCCATCTCATTTTCATCCTTACTTAACCATTCTGCCCTCCCGAACATTAATAATTCATAGTTTTGTGTATTTATTTTATATTTGGCCATAGTGAAGTGAGATACCTTCAAAAATGAGCAGTTTCCTCGCTTCATGTATTATCGGTGTTTTATTATCACTTCTACTGTATGTTTTATCTCTAAGCAAACAGAGACTTGAGGAAGGGAAGAAGATGGTACCATATCTCTGTCCCTTCATAAGGTCTAAATGTGGATGAAAGGAAAACGTGAACAAATTGCTGAAAAGCAGAATGGAAATTAGATCACGTTTGCAAAACAGAACAAATTATCCAGAAAAACAGAACCATAAGTCTTAACCCAGAAGATGACCACCATGATCTTGTTGTTGCTTTTTTAAACTGTCCTACCAAGAAGAAAAGCGTCAGATGTTTCAGTGCTCTTACCCTAAAATATGTTTAAAAGATTTTCACGTCCCACCCCTCTAGTCACATGCAGCTGTGAAAGTTAACTACACAGCAACAAAGTTTGCATACAGAGGAGATTTCACCTGTTAATGATAAATGGATGTTCCCATCATGATGAGCAAAGTCCTGTTGTGTAATGTTGAGCTATGCTTCTTTGTTGCCACTGCCTTTGCAAACAGAAGGTAACGAGATGGGTTTAGAACCGGCGTGTAGTATCTCTCAGTGTCTTACACTGAAACTAGCAAATGAGACCAAAACAATGACCAAGAAAGCATTTATTAAAGTAAACTGAGGGGCTGGGACTGTGTTTTGATTTGGAGGAATGAATATTATCAAGCTTTCACAACAAATTTGATTTTACTATTCTTACAGTTTTTCCTTGAAAGTAAAGTCTCGCTAATTGTGTCGTCAAACAGCAACGCCCAATGTGGGGCTCGAACCCATGACCCTGACATTAAGAGTCACATGCTCTAGTCCATTTTACTTGTGTGCAGATTAGATGTGTATGCCTTGATTTATCTTGTATAGAATAGGTGAGCTACCAATCTGAAGATCAATGGTTAGATCCATAACTCCAGATCTTGAAGAATCAGTGGGCAAGGTACTCATTAGCTACAGTATTATTATTAATCATTTACTATTATTGATCTCTGGTTGTCTTCCTCAGTGTGTCTTTGTCCTGCTTTCCTCCTGTCAACCCAGCCGGTCATGGCAGATGTCCCCCCTTCTCTGAGCCTGGTTTTGCTGGACGCTTCTTCCTGTTAAAAGGGAGTTTTTCCTTCCCACTGTCGCCAAAGTGCTTGCTCACAGAGAGTAACTTGATTGTTGAGGTTTTCTCTGTATTGTTGTAGGGTTTTTATCTAGGAATACTGATACTGATATTTAACCATGTGTTTACCCCCCGATGCACCTGTGTATGATTATTTGCTTGTGTAAGGGCTTAGGCATAGAAAATAGGCGATGTGTGAATAGCTGGTTGAGGATGCAGTAAGTAACCAGTGTAGAGTAGAAAAGACCTACATAAATTCTTGTACACTCTGTTAATGGCAATACACGATTCATGAAGACAATTATCCACAATTTACACCCAACAGAAGACACAACAAGTTTGTGTCTTTGTCTAATTGGAGCCCAGACGCCAACAGGTGGCCTTAGCTGGGTTTCTAGAGATTTATCCGAGATGCATGATTTGATTATGATAATTAAACCCATAATTCCTGCCCAAGAACATTTATCTAATCATTTTATATTACATGACAAATTACTTGCCGGTGTTTGCGTGTGTGTGTGTGTATCCTTGTTATTTTAAAAAGCGTATGCTCCACCAATTTCATTTAATCATCTGGCAATTCCAATTTAACAAATGCAAATACATATTCTTTAAAAGCTGTATGTGTGTGTGTGTGTAATTGGCATGTAGGCCTATGCATTAGAAAGAGATGTGGTAAAAAACATTGTTAAATTACCATTCCCATCATCTTTTATCATGATTGTCATCCTCATTTTCATTAGCATCACCATTATTATGATAACTGGTATAATTTATTGTCAGTCGAAATGGTGTGAGAACATTCCGTGACAAGCGTGTGTGTGTCTGGTCGATCATTCAGCCAGCCACGGGGATCAATGCAGTCAAGTACCAGTCTGATGGATAACACTGCGTGTAAAGATCCAGGCTCCACTCAAGTGTGTGCGCGAGCATTGGGTGTGTTTGCAGGGACTCGTGTTCTTCTGTGTATATAAATGACAGAGAGACGCACAGCTAATCTGTCTCAGTGTGTTTGTGCATCTGAAAGAGCGAAAGGAAAGGACAGACTTGTCAGTGTTTTGTTTCACTGTGTGTCTGTGTGAAACATTGATTACCACAGTGAGCAATCAGCGGTGGCTCGAACTAACAGACAGGCACAAAGCGGGCCAGCGAGTGTGTCCATTGACCACGCGTGGCCCATTAAGCAGCAATCAACCTTCCCCGTTCTGCTTAGCATTCCAGCGAGATGCCTGCCTGCCACAAAGCCAACGCATGACTGTAGTGAATGTGGTCAGGTTTGGCAGGGGAAACAAAAGGCCTGCAGGGCAAAATAAAAGTGTTAGACCAAAGCATGAATATCCACACAGTATGTGCAGAGTTACATCTGCATTTTATAGGCTGGGAAGCAAGAATTGATACATTTAAGGCGATTGAAAGTTGGCCTCTAGCATTTTTCTTATTTTATTGAACTGCTGTAAATGTAGTGGACACAAAAGAAGATTTAGAAAGAGGTTGGTTAGAGGCTGAAACATCTTTATCTCCAGTGTGAGAATGACTTCAGAAACAAAGAATCAGGAAAATGTGGCAAAGCTTAACATCTCTTTATCTGTTCTGCTGATATCTGTCCACCTATGTGCACTAATTAAGGATTATTTTGCTCTCCTGCTGGTATAACCCTTCGTCTTCTTCCTCTTCTCTGGCTACTTGCATTATAGGTCAACAGAGTGGCTCATCTGCCTCCATCTCACACTATCCGGGACATAACCAGGGTGGTGATCGTAATGAAGGAAAAGCTTTTGGACAGTCCTACTGCGTTATTAGTTAACTCAAGATACATGAAAGGATTAATGTACAAAAGCCTTTATTGAAAGGATGGAAGAACACGTATAGACAATAGATCCTTGATTATTTTTGGTTTATATTTTAAGGTAGAGACAAAGAATTGATCTTTCTCATTCTTCTCTTTGCCTTTTGCCTGATTATACCACACGCAGATGAATCCCACCACATGATGATGACCCCAATAAACTATGGAAATCTGTGTCTTTCATTGATCTTCAGTTTTCCTCTTTGCTTTCTCGTTTATCTGGTTTGGCCTTTTTTTCTCGTGTCCCCGTCTGCTGGTATCTCTGCCTCCAGAGCTGCATGTTTCTAATCTGAAGCCACCGGCCTCACTAACCTGCTGAGTGTCTATTGCTGTCTTGTTTGTTGCCTCTCTTCCTCGCTCTTCTTTTCTCTCTCCATTCTCACCCTTTCCATAACCGTTTGAGACAGATGGCCATCATCCTTGAGCCTGCTTCTGTTGAAGTTTTCCCTTTGTTAAAGGAGAAGAGGTTTCAAACAACCTCACTAACCCACACAGACCCTTCTGTCCCCCCCACTCCCCCCACGCTTTTATTTTTTAAGGTCTTAAAGTCTTTCACGACTCCCGTCGCAACTCCCGGTTCATGTTCAGGGTCCTTGATTCACTAGTGATTATAGCCGTGCATGTGCAGCTGTGGGATGCGAGAACGTCTGGCTAACATTGTGTCGAGGTATGATTAACTTTCCATGGAAAATAAAGAACGCTATTCATCATCGTGTTTTCTGAGGTAATTTCATTATTAAATTAGCTGAATTAAGGCGTATAAAAATCCTTAACTTAAAATGAGATCAAACTCAATTACTATGGTGTAATTAAATTAATGTGACTTATCCTTTGGCTTTTCACTTGTTAGTTCTACTACTCCAAGCACTGCTCTCTTAAGATGATGAAAGTGAAGTTGACTGCTTAGGTTTACTTTTTCTTTTTGTCCAGTTAGCTACTTTGTTTGCATGCTTTATCAAATTTCATAGTAAAAACTTCAAGCTCTGACCTGCTACAAGTCCTAATCAATAATAAAGGATTTGTTTAATAGCAAGCTGCTGTCATCACTGTTACAAACATTGCATAGTCTTCTATTCTACTTTAAGCTCTGAGCCACACACCACTTTTCCTCAGAAAGCAAATGTTCCCCATTTACATTTTGCCTCAAATCTTCACAGATCAATGGTATGTGTCCAGTGCGACACTGCATACCTCTTTGAGACCAATTTAGCATTAGCCAGCAAACTCCAGGAAATCTTTCATTAGAGACTTATTTGCTGCAACCATTTGCAACCACTTTTTCATGAGGTTGCAGACGAGTCTGTAGGCTTCTGTGACTAAGGACTGAGAACATCAACCAGAATCACCACTGAACGATGGTAAGGGTTAGCGTGGGTTTTGCTAAAGAAGCCTAGTTTTGGAAACTAGATGATCTTATCAAATTTACATAATTCCAGAAAAACTGAAAATTTAACACACATGGAAAATCCTACCTTAATTGTTGCCGGCAACACGGTAGCTGTAAAGAGGTCAAAGTAGACTCATTATGGGTTTCCTTAGTTTCTCTTATATATCCTGTTACAGTGGCATTTAAAAAACATGGCCACAGTTTCACTTAATGTGGTCAGAGTATATTAAAGCAATCTCCATGAGCCAAAAGCTCAAGACCTCAAAATGCTCTATGCACATTCACTACTGCTATTGCCTCTACTTCACTGCAGACAGCACATGAGAACAAAGTTGTCTTAAAAGGAGATGGAAGGGAGCTCAAACACTTCGATGTAGAGTGAACGAACTGCAGAAAAGCTCTGATTAAAAAAAAAGATTATTTTAAAATATAAATTATGCAAAGACACTCCAGTACAGTCTAATAATAAAAATATGGGTCTAGAAATGAGCATAACAGCTAACCTTTAAAAAGGTATATCGTGCACAGCATCCCTAAAAATACTGCTATCATAAAACAGCCTCAGGTTTCTCAGATTACTGAACAGATTAATCAGAAAGCTTTAAAGTATGTCTCCATGTGATTGCAAGTATGACATTAGCCAAAAAAACACAGACACATTTATCACAAAGCGCTGAGAGTTCTTGGAAGTCAGTGATGTGAGCACTGAGAAAGAATGCTGTCACTGAAACCTGTAAAGGTCACCATCTGTTTATCTACATCTCTGAAACAGATTTTCTCACTGACTATCAGCTCTGTGATCGTCTCTGTGATGGTGACATTTACAGGTATGAAGTAGGAAATGTAGCTCCCTCCTCAGGCGTTCACGTTGAGAGCTGGCTGAAACGGTTGAAGAAGACAGTCTATCTTTAATCGAATGTTTTCACACGCGCTTGGGGAAGAAGCTCTGCGCACATCCTATTACGCTAATGTGGGCGTTCATGCAGAATCCTGGCACGGACACTGGAAGCAAGAACAGCAGTAAAAAGCTGGTATGAAATTACAATTATTAAGTTGGCATCCTCCGGCTTTTGAATCACTTGCAAAACAGCAGTGTGCACCATCTCAGAGAAGTAATAATCATTACAATAACTGCACAGAAAAATGTTTTTTGATGATGGCAAGCGCATATCAGTGTGATGACAACAGCTGGCAAGTGGGTGGATATTTGAGATCAGGTGCCGATTGGCTAAAGATTGAGATATATAGGGATGAAGATGGCTTTTTATTATTAAAGGAGGGGCTGTAAAGAAGTGAATACATAATTACAAACACTTAAGGAAAGTGGATCATCTGTTTTGCTTCTTTTGACTACAGTGAGCATACTGAGAATGTAGGAGGGATGTAGTCAGTTTTCAGAAATTTCTCCACCTTCTCTTTGATTTTTCAGCTTAAAGTTACAAAACTAGAAAACTTTCATTTAAATATTTAAGTGATCAGTTTATCCTCACTATGAACACTGATATACTCAGTTATCCTAAATGCTATCAGGTAGTCTGATCAAGGGATGCATCATGTCAATGAACAACCATTAAGTTCAGTATGTCCATTAAGTACTGAAATCAAACATGATGACCGACTCTTGAATTTTTTTTTTGGGCTAAAATAGAAAAAGAAAAGAAAAATGGAACAAAAATTAAAGTTACAAAAAGTAAATTGAAAGAAAATTTGACTTGACTTGTTTTGCTTGACTTTTCTTCCAGCACTCCAGATAAAAATGTTCTGTACATGTTTCACATCAACTCCACAGAGTTACACTTATCTTACAATAACCTGAAATTATTAGAATGTATGTAAAATGGGATGTAATCGATAATATATGTATTTTTTTTAATTTTATATATATTTATTTATATTCATTTTGTTTGTTTTTCGACTATAAATATGCTATTGACACATAGGTGGAGATGTGAACTTTGCTTGTATGCAGATGTTTCATGCTGATGTCTTTTATGGGTATTGTTGACTTACCATAGAGGATGTTGATAAGGGAGATCGGCATAACCAGGATCCCTACGAGCATGTCTGCCACAGCCAGTGACCTCAGAAAGAAGTTGGTGGCATTCTGGAGCTTCTTTTCCAGCGACACCGCGAGGATGACCAGAATGTTTCCACCAATCGTCAGCGCGATGATGATGAGTATGAGAAGCGCTGGCCAGTTCTTCTCTTTGATCACCGCCCTGCTCACAGACTCCTGGGTTGTTGAATTATCCAGACCTAAACTCATGCTGGAAGCACCACCAACTCCGCTGCTGCTGCTTCCAAGTCCTACCCCCCATGGGAGGGTTTGATTGAGATCTAAGGGGTTGTTGCTCGGCCAAGCCATTCGACCCCCGATCTCCAAGGAGGATGTGGTTGTCCCGAACCCGCCAAGAAGAGCCCTTGCTGGGCCACCCATTTCAGAGAGAGATCACTGGAGATTGGGCAGTCTGCTTCAAAAGCATACAGGAGAAGAAGATGCACTCAAAATTAAGGGACACTTCTCTGAAGGATATCACCTAAGGGTTGATCGCATGTCATCCATGGGATGGGAAGAAAGCAGGAAATGGAGAAATCTGGGGGACTGTGAATGACAGGGAAGCTGGGGTAGGGAGATAGAGAGGAAGTAGCTACAAGTGCTCTTGGTTTTATTATTGTGTTGAAATAAATCTCGTTAGCTCCAAACAGCCTCAAATTGTTCTGTTAGGCCTATATCACCCATCTCTGGCCAACAAATCATTGCCAGCGAGTTTTCCAGGTTTATGCTGAGCAAAACTGTCCCGAGTTGCTTTTTGTTGTTCAGCCACATCTGCATCCAAATGGAAGTGAGACTTTAAGAGTTTTTAATTTAGAGCTGCAAATTGGATGACTCATATTCATGGCTGCAGGCCACCATCGTCTTCTGTCCACCCAATCACTGTAGCCAGCTTGCCAAAGGGTACCAGTCGGTTTCAGTATCTGCATTCAGCTTTGAACCTTGCTGTTGTGAATCAACATATCTGAGGTGTCTGTCTGAGACGATGGTCAGGGCGAACTGCGGAAAGAAGCAATGGAAGAAAGAAAAAAGGGATCAGATCATCTAGTTTGAACTTCCTGCATGCGCAAGTTGTTTTCACCCAGTCGTTCATCATTTGAGAATAAATCAAACCTTTCTCTCTTACATTCCTTCTTGTCTGTCTATATTTTTGATATTTCTGATTACATTCCCTCCATCCATCCATTTACTCCATTCGTCCACTCCTCTCCCTCAATCTTACTCAATAAATTTCCATTTTCTCCTTCTCTAAATCTTTCATCCATTTCTTCCTCCCTCTTCAGCCATCCATCAACCCGCCTACTCAATTCTTCTTCTGTCCTGCATTTTCTCTGCTTCCTTCGCCCTCCAAGTGATTCTCAACCAGACTAATTTAAGACTTTGTCCGTAAGCCTTAAACAACGTTTTGAAAAGAGCAATAAACACTGTACTCATTTAAAAATGTACTAAATATAAAATTCCAAATGGCTTTTTTGAGCTTTTACTCCTTTACATCACAGCATGTGTGTGTGTGTGTGTACGGGTATTAACATCTTCATGGGGACCAAAAGTTGGAGGTTTACTATTCTCGTGGGGACCAAAATCCAGGTCCCCACGAGTTTGAAGGCATTTTTGAGACTCAAAATGTGGTTTTAGTGTCAGGGTTAAAATTAGGTTACGATTAGGTTAAGGGTAAGGGTCAGGGTTAGGCATTCATTTTTGACGGCTAGGGAAAGCATTTTGTCAATGAGATGTCCCCACAAGTTATGAAAACCCAACATGTGTGTGTGTGTGTGTGTGTGCTGAAGTGTTGGCTATCCTATTTACCCTTACCAGTCAGGCGGCTTAGTGATTTAGCACCTCATAAATGTCTTCAAGGAGAGGTGGAGGAGTCAAAGTTTATGTGTGTGTGAGAGTCAGCGCACGCATACAGTAAGTCTTTGCCTGTGAAGAGCACAAATGACCAAAAACCACTGAGACGTGTTCTCGTTTGCGTGGGATGTTTAAGAATGAAATGCGAATAAGTGTGTTTGTGTTTACTTTTGTGCTTTTTTTCTTCCTGCGTTCCCATGTGTCCACTTGTGAGTGTATATTTTGAGATAAAAAGTGAGCACATCTCCAGACACAACCAAGCCTCCAGCTGAGATATTTCAGTGGGCGGCGAGTCTATGATAATATAAGGAAGGATAGAGTATGTCTGTCCATATTTTATTGAATGCTATATACACAATAATAAAAACTGTGCTTCTTTTTTCCCCCCACTTTGTGGGTCTGTTAAAATTTGTATTGTTTAATGCGTGTAAGTACATTCATTTGTCTCTGCTTTGCACTTATTTGTGTTAATTGCTCCACATGCAAATGAATCGTCTAGGTGCGATTGTGTGCAAACACAATTATTCATTCTGATTACTGCTGTGTGTATGTGTTTGTGTTCCAACTTGTTGTTGTGTTGACTTGTTGTGTTGTTTTTAAAAACAATGCATCCTTGTACTTAAATGACAAAATAAAACATGCTATTTGCAGGACTATGGAAAGCAAAGCGACTGGACTGGAGTTTCCTAAAGACTAAGTTTTTGAGATCCCTTCCCAGATACCTTAACGCTCACATGTTGGGTCATTTGTTCTCAGTGTCACATGATAGGGTGGGCCAAAGTCTCACAAAGGGTTTATCTTGAAAACCTGTTTTCACACTTTGGCTTGTGATTAGGACACTCCCAATAGGGCTTTAAAATCTGGGACTCTCCATCTCTTAGGACTCGAGAAGCTTCTTGGATGAGAGGTGAAACGTCTTTAAGTAACTTAAAGGAGTCCAGCCGCTTTTCTTTCCAAGCTTCTTAGACTAAGTAGACCTGGATGGCTGAGAAACCTTCAAAAACATGCGATTTACAGCCTTGTCTGAAATTATGACCCCTGAACCGAGTCTAAAGAAGATACCTAAAGTAGATTACCTTGAACCACACCATCCCCAACTGGTCTTTGATCATATTTAACGCAGTAATTGGACCTTATTGGTTTAAATTTTTTGTTTCGCTTTTGCTTATTATACTTAACACTTCTTTTCTCATTTTTCCACTAAACTGACAGGATAGCATATTATTATTCCCAGGGTGGATGCGATGCTGTCGAGTTACCCCATTTGGGGTCATCCTATTACAACCCGTCTAACCCCGACATGTTGGTGTGGATTTAAAACCTGGGCAAGTGTCATTTTTCAGCTTTCTGGGTTAGTGTTGGGCCGATGGGCCAATCAGGGAGCAAGTAATGTACTAACCAAAATAAGGCTGTGTGAGACATGCACTGTTGTCTGAAAAATACATGTATTTACTACCAGGCAAATGCCAATCAATGGTATCCTGTGCTCACTTTGATAGTTGCTAAAGTTGCCGGCCTAAAAGCTGTTGAAATAGTTATCACAGGTCCCGCCCACTTTACATTGTCAGGGGCAAATAGTGCAGTCACTTGAAGGTGCCAGATCTCATTGTTTTCTGTGGTGTTTAGTTGCCACGTCACTGCCGATTGATTCCACTGTGGATGCAGCTTTAGGCATTAAAATCTGTTGACTTAGGCTTAAAAAAAAATGTTCTGGCTGACCGCAACAATTGCCATGGCTTATAAAACACTTTTTTTCTGGTTGCCATGGTGACACTTGCTTCTTCTACAGAGCCTACATACTATTTAGACAAAACTTATTTCCTATTGAATGGCATTACTTACAAATTTTTGCTCACTGACAAAAAAGTAGCTAATTCATTTTTTTCTATTTTACAAACTTGTGGTACTGAACTGGACTGAAGTCACCTCTTTGAAAGTGACACAAATAATTTCTTGTAATTTCTTATACCTCTGATGTTCATCTACTACAGGAAACGTGGACTTGCTCTTTCACAGGTGTTTGGATACTGCAAAGAACTAAAACAGGAGCCCACATGTCCTAGTCTTTAAGGTGCGGATGCCTTCCGTCATACTAGAGCATGACTGCCCGTGATGTTCAGTTAGGTTTTGCTCTGTTTCATCCAAGTGCCAGTATTATTGAGGACCAATTAAACATTTGGAGTGAGCTATAGAGCCCAAAGCGTTTGGCACAGTGCTCACTACAGTCTAGCTTCACCAATTAGTGCTCTTTGTGTTTAAATACCCTCCTCCCTAAAGTTTGTGCTCTATAAGGAAACTTTCTATAAATGCAGGACAGCTGCAAAAAATGTCCATACCATTAAGTCTCTAAATTGACATTCTGCCTTTAATGAGTGATTACTTTTTTAGCCTTAAAAGAGGGCTTAGCGCTGAGACACATGGTTGGGTCTCAGCCACAAAATCCTAGAGATTAAAGTGATTAAGGTAATCAAACTGTGAAGGGTGAAACTGGAAACAGCCAGCGATCTTCAGCAATTATTTGCCAACTGGTTGGGAAAAAACATTTTTCCTTAGCAACTGGAGGTTGCAATGGTGTTGCTGACTGATTTCTAGGGCTATCTGACTAAAGTCTTAGAAAATCTGCCCCCAAGCATTGGCTTTGTTGCGCTTCCAAAGAGAAACTTTAACATAAATTTTGCCCAAGAACACCTTGTTACACCCATAATAGCAGTCCGGAGGTTATAACACATTAGAAGGGAGCACTCTACTCTTACCTCTCTCACACACACACTCTTTATAATGTGACTGAAAAAAAGAAAAGAAAAAAGAAAGAGAAGCACATAGAACATCAGAGTTCATGAGTCCATTTTCTTTCTGGTGTATTTGGGGTCATTTTGGAACATACTCTTCTTTCACAAGCCTTTGAGCAATTTAAATTATTTAACACAGCTATTTTCAGAGCTTGGGCACAGGTAGCTTTCACACCAGATACCATATCCACTCTTTCAAGGTGGCTAGTGCTCAGTATGCTGACATGCAGTGATTGCACAGCTCAGACTTTTGAGGATCAAACATGCTATCTGTCGTTCATCCCTGTCATGTAAACGAGTTTAGCTCATTTAATATTTTTTGGTGAACTGAATGAGTTTCCAGTATAAACAAAACTCTGCCCCAAAAAATTGACACATAATGTCTCACAAAACCTCAAAGCGGAATCTTTGCATTTCTGCTGCAGCCGCTTGTGTAGGTTCTCAGTCATCCAGGTCACGGTCGTCGAAGGAGCGTGGAAACAAAGCGACTGGACCTCTTCGAACTGAAGAAGCCTCTTGAGAAGTGAAACATCTTCAAGAGGCTTGTAGAAGTCCAGTCGCTTTCTTGGAGATACTCCAAACTGTTACCTCAGTATTTTGTTATGTTTAGAGACCTACTACATGCTACACTTAAGTAGCTAACATATTAACAAAATATGTCGACAGCTAGCTATCAAATGGCAAAATGTGATTAAGTGTATAAAGATGCGTTAAATTGCATCTCCTTTGTTAGGCGTCTGATGAAATGTAGCAACATCATAATAAGACATAATTCAGCTTTTCTGGGTATGAATTAAAAGGTGCTGTTGTGAAATTAAGATTACGCAAGGCTTTTACACAGAGCATTAACTAGGTGGCATTTGAGCCCATTGGCAGGTGGGTGCTAGACAACATAATGAAATCATAATACAGGATATATATAAAAGCCTTGGGGGGGCCTAAGAGACCCGTGTGCCAAGTTTCTTTGCTCAGCTCCTGATCATGCAGGGTTAACTTACATGGTTCTGTGATCACAGCTAAGCTAATGAAACAACCAAACCTGGGTTCAAGATCTTGAGCTTAGAAAATGAAAAACAGTTGTTTGAACCATAAAAATGAAGGATGTTGGCTGTTTTATGGTGAGGACAGATTTGGTTTATGAAACCAATATTAATGATTTTAGCCTGGACTATGGGGTCATATTTTATAAATTTGAAGAGCCTGACCAGGAACACCACATTATAGATGATGCTACTATGATTTATTGATTATTTCTCAGGACAACATAAGGTCGATGAAACTGTTGAGAGCTGTCTTGTCTTAACTAAACCAAATAAACGAATACAGGTACACAGCATTATAATAACATGCACATTAAAATTCTATCCTTGGAAAATTAAAAAGGCAACACAGAAAACCAACGCAGAGAACTTTAAATCGAGTCGAGGGAAGAATTATACGTGCGATTACGGATTGTGTGTGAGTGCATTTATCACCAGCGCGCTGCTTTGTGTGTAACGGACAGGCTGCTTCCTATCGCCTCCTCTCAGGGAGAGTATCAGCATAGTTCACAGGAAACTAAACAGCACTGCAGGCAAGCCATTTAACTGGTCTGACAAAGCAGCAATATGTCACGAAGAGAGAGAGAGAGAGAGAGAGAGTGAGAAGATGACGAAGAGAGGGGAAGAGGAAGAGGAGAGGAGGAGGGAAGTTGGACAAAGCAGTGATTGGGGAGATAAAGGAAAAGTGATTGAAAGGAGAGGAAAGAGATAAAAGGAATGAGAAAGCGAGGGAGGAGAGACGCGCACAAAACCATGAGTCACCCCGAATGAAGCCAATTTCTCGACTCCACACGACAGTAACTTGTTATTCTACCAGCGATTATCTTTTTATCTGCAAACTAGAGTGAAAGCACACAGTTCATTAGTTTCAAACCAAAGATGAGATCCTCTGGGTCTCAGCTAACCAATCACATCATATGTAGATTAGGCAAGAGTTACGAAGACACGGCCGGGGACCCGCAGAGTCGTGGTGCAGATGCCGCAGCCACGGTCGCTGACGCCTTCCACCGAGGGGAAAATAAAACGGCCGCTGCACTTCTGTT
>VUQR01012276.1:0-25556 GCA_015108515.1 Hemichromis elongatus
ATAATGGATCAAATAAATAAAAAACAAAATAATTACAGCATTGCAATGTGTTTTGCTCTCTCATAACTCATAAAAGATGCTGCAGACGTGATTAATCTTAGCAGAAGCTTATATAATAATAATAATTTCAGCCTTGTCAGGAACTCATCTCTCACAATGGCAGTGCCAATAAAATATGATAAATCTTCTTTTGATGGCTGTTGCAGTCATCATTAAATTGCCTGCATGCATAAGAAGTGAGGCTCTTCATAATCTCTGTGAGCTGAGGAGATGCTCACTTTTTCGGGATAACAGCATGTGCCCCTCAACTACACTAAATGATGAGACAGAAATTATGTGTGGACAAGTGTGGGTGTGTGCACAACTGCAATAGTTGCCCGCTTGGGAACTACTTGATCATAGTCATTAATGAAACCCCCCACACATTCACTCAGAGCAATCAGATTTGCATCACCTGCCTACACATGAGCAAATGCTTAAAACAATATCAGTCATCATTAAAGCCTAAGCAGCTGATATTGGAGAGCCCAGATATTAATAATGTATTGCAAGTAGATGTGTTAACACTTCAGATTATGATTTGAATTTTGAATTTTTATAAGTGGCTCTCCTGAGGCTAATTGTGACACCAACAAAGCACACTTTAATCAGTTTGCAATATTTATTAAAATCCTTCAAATAGCAGTAAACACACTTATGCAAACCGAATGCTGTCTATAATACAAATGCTGTCCCAGTCAAGAAGAACAGAAAATATGCTTTTCAGCTTACGCCCAAAGTCTGCCACAAAACAACTTATGCAAAATGTGGCCTGTGGAGCTTAGCGGCATTCATTTTGGGAAGCACTGTAAATGCAAAACAGAACAGCGAGAAATATATGACTGAATGCCAGCTTTTTGCAAGAAACGGCCTGTAATTCATAATAAGCTCTATGCTAAATTGACTCAGTTAGGATTACAACCTGGAATCTAAAGCTTCACAAACCTCTGCTTACCAAGCAAGCTTACATGTTAGAACAGCTGGGATTAGTCTGTGTATAAAGGCTGGATCCCACACAGACGGATGAGCACTAACATTGTGTCATAGGTGAAAAAACGCAGAGTATATATTCAAAGACTTCCTTTAGTGCCTATGGTTTTATATGGTGACTGATTTGTTTGAATAAGATAGAGAATTCATGTGTGTATGAGTGAGTAAACTTTGAGGACTCAGTGAGAATAGAAACATGCCATACGAATGGAGTTAATTTACCATTTTACTAATAGGGAAGCATTGTTTCACCTTCAGTGAAACTGTATTGCAAAGCTACGCAACGTTTGGCTGAGCAGGAGTCACTCTTGCTGCAATTACTGGATAATGGCTCATTGAATTTGTCTTCATTCTCTGAAGTCAGTTGCCTTAAGGACACCACCATGCATGTCGCTGACTTTCTAAACTGCAGTGAAACAGCGGCAGCGAGTAGGGAAGAGCCATGCAGTCGTTTCACACACTCTGCATTGTCAGTTGCAGCCAACTGTAGCAAACTAGCAGACACTGGCTGACAGTCACCATAGGCAAAAGTGTCTGTATCAGACAAAGGCTGCAGCAGTGAAAACCATGGGTTTAATGAGTCGGAAAATTGTGTCTGATAGTTTATGATTTCAACAGGGAAACTTTTTTTTAGTTTGTTTGTTTTCCTTGCTTTTTAATTTATCTTGTTGTTTCTGGATCTACTGCATAGAAAGCACATTATTTGTGTACTTTGTGTACAAATCCTTTGTACCTTAGCAGCCAAAGTGGCTACTTTTAGCTACTAGAAAGAGAAAAAGAAACAAATGAACTCGTGAAACAAAAAAAACAAGAACTATAAACTCACAAAGTAAACATGAAAATCACAGAACACGTGACTGCAAAGAAGAAAATGTTCTTTTTCCCTAAACCCAAAAACACCTTCAGCAGATTTTTGCTTCGAACAACCCTGCCCCCAACAGATGCCTCTTCTTTCTTCTTTACATTGGCATATAGGACATTGCAGTATTCATCAGCATTGTGTATATTTCAGACTTTTTCCAACTACTGTTGGAGCTCCATTCAAGGCCTTCACCGGTCAGCGCAGGGCTGACAAACTGTGTCAGATAAACCGTGCAGGCTGCATTCTGCAGCTTCTATGTGGCTGACAGCCCCTGAAATGGATTACTAATGGATTAGATGGAGCCAAAAAGACAAACTACTGCATGGAGGGGAGAACACTAGGGAGGCCTCTACTTGTCTGTTTGACAAGAGAGAGTGAGGGAGAAGGAAAATAAAAATAGGGCTTTAGTGAGAGAGAGAGAGAGAGAGAGAGAGAGAGAGAGAGAGAGAGAGAGAGAGAAAGAGAGAGAGAGAGGGAGAGAGAGAGAATACAGGGCACAGAAAGACAGGCAGGGAGGTGCAGAGTAAGAAGAGAGCAACAGAGAGAGGAAGAGGAGGGGAAATGAATAGGAAACAATAGGAAAGTGACACTTTTGAAAGACTCTTCTCTGTAAAGTGAATGCTCAGCTTAGTAGCCCTTAGGGAGAAAACCACTGGGATAGAAGAGGTAAGGTGGTTTACCCCACCATCCTGACAGATGGGACTTATGGTAATAGTGGAAAGATGCTTCAGATGGAATGCAACCACTGCAGCACTCATAAATTGTCATTAATGTCTACTTTGTATTTCCTGTCAGAGATCTGAGGCGATCAGAGAAATTTAAGTTTCAAAGCGTGTTTGCATGAAAAAAAAAAAAAAAAAAAAAAAATGAAAGTTGCACATGTGCCTCTTTGTCCCTATGTGTTTCACGCTTTCATTCATTGCTTTAGAAATTGTGCTGACACAAGCCAAACACTCATCACAAGGGAGTGTCAGCAGTGTAATGATCCAACTCCTGCAGACTCAGGCTGCACAAAGCTCATTTACAAATCTCAGTCCCCTGAAACCAGTTGTACCACACATAGAGGACACTATAACTAGTTAATAACTGTCTAATTTTAACACTCCATGGCAAAGGATTTAAATGCAATATCACGCCACTAATTTGACCTTTACAGAGAACCAAACCCTTAAAGCACAAGAGAATAGCTCTCTTATCTGCCTAATGTTATTCCTTGGCTACACCATTCCGTTGACATGCTTTGTATTAATGCCAAGCATTATCAAAAACACACCTTTGTATAATTATTTTAGACATTCCAGACTGAAATTGTCTTGCATTTAATTTAATATGAAAATGTAATCCTGCCTTTTTTTATTGCATTGATTATCTTATACTACTGTAGTAATACTCTTGCCAGAGGGGACCATTCTGCCAACTCTCCTTGGTGCTGTGTTCAAGGACGCTCCAACATCCAACATCCAACATCCAACATTTTAGAGTCAAATGCTAACACTCACTGTAAGAACCTGACTTTGGAAAATACGACCCTGGAGCTCAAACGTAATCACACAATGTGAAAAGAAGAGTTTAAATTTTTTTTCATTTCTAATTTTTCATGAGTCTGGCCATCAACTTGCAATTTTCCTTCAGGGCAGGAGCTGCTTTGAGGAAAGAAATGTTATCTGTGCCAGAGAGCAGTCATAAGCATGTATTTATTAACAGGATTAAACCTGCATGACTAACATTTTTAACAGCAAAATACATTCCAACAATGGCTATTATAGGAGGAAAATGGACAAGAAAGCTGTCAGGCCGCTCTGTCAAAATATGTGAACAGGTGTTGGGCAACCTGTTGGGCAATAAAGCCATATGAGCCTTCAGGGTTTTTTTATGTTTTGTTGGTTTAGTTTGCATATTGTGTTGAGCTAAACTTGGGGAAGTTACACAAGTACACAGGCTGTAACAGAGACTGTTATTAGTATGACCTAGTGCAAAAGTCACATATGTTACAAAGTTCTTATATGCAACCAACACCTGACATAAGGAAAAGACTTAAAGCAGGAAGCTAAATAAAATGATTTTTAACAGTACAAGAAAAACTGCTACAAGCTAGTGGGAGGAAAACTCACTAATTAACAAAATAAGAAAACGAAGCAACACAAAAAAGCAAATGTGGTAAGCAAGCAAGAAATCAAGGAAGACCCGATAAAGACAGGGTACAGCTGAATAGTCCAGAAAATTACCTCCCACCTCCTGCACCCTAATGACTTTTCCTCGGCCTCAACAGCAGACTTCATGAGGTCAAAGCAAGATGTTAAGGAAAATCTATAAGAACTTGGGTAGAGGGCACTGCAGTTTGCAGAGACGGCACTTACAGCAAACTCCTTAACACTCAGGGGGCAGGTGTCCCCCATATGTCCTAAAGATGGACTACAAAATCTTGTGTTCTAATGTTGTTTAATTAGGGTTGTATAAATGACCATATTGAGTGAAAAATATTAATGCTAATAACAGGATCCAGTGTAACATCTTTACTCCTTCTTGCTAAAGCTTTTTGCGACCATCACTTATTCACTTATCCAGTTACCAAGCATCAGGAGCCAATCCCAGCTGATCTGAAGTAATAATTAGTAAAAGATGATCCAAAACGCTGGCAATACAACTACTAACATTAATATTCCAAAGTGTCTTAATCTTGATTTGGAGAGACAACATCTGGTCAAAAAGCCAATTTGTTTACAGCTGTTGGTCTAAATGGCCGCTATTAATATTCAAAACAGATTGTGGCACTGTGGAACACTAGGATGGCACTATTACCATTCCCTTCACAAAGGAAGGTCCAGACTATCCTCTCCTAAAGGAGGTAATCAAGAAAGCACTGATTCTCCTTTTCCTTAGAATTTAAAGAACTTGAACAGCTGTTCTTAAGGCCATTAAACAGATGGTTGTGGGTCACTTTACTCAGTTAGGAATATTCTTGAAAACACAGAAACAGTGAAATGACAGATCCTACCTATGCCTATACAGTCTTGTCTTGACCAAGTCCTCATTTAAATGGTCCAAGTTTCTATTACCAGAGGCTATTATTATTCCTACTGGGAACTGCCAGAAAGTAGCTTAAATTGGTGGCAGCCAGACTTGTCTAGCTCTGAATAACTATATCCCGAGTCTCTACCTTCTTACTCTAGTAATGCACCTCACCAAGTAGCTCCACTGGTTAGACACAGTTGCCATCCACAATCATTAATGGTGCCATTAATGGCTCTCCCTTCAATTATCTGTGCACTTGATGAATTGCTATATTTTTGCATTAATTACTGGAAAAATAGACACCAAGGATCTGTTGCTTTTATGGGCTAGAACATGATGTTAGTACTGTCCCTTTAAAAAATGTAATTATTATACACAAGTCAGAACTTTTAGTGATATGTTAAAAGCTGCCAAATCCCACTTTCAGTTACAAAAAAAAAAGATGAATTCAAAGTTGTTCATCTGCCATACCTAAGTAAAATATCGCCCGACCCTAATGTGACATCCTCCTTGTTCTGCCAAAACAGCTCTGAACCTTGTTGTGCATGGACATGGCCATCTGGTGCTGGGAAATTGGCACTGGATCCTTTGAGACCCACGGCCTTCGTACTAAATCATATTAGAACCTGGAGAATTCAGAGGACAGGTCAACACCTGTGTCGTTTTGCAGTTTGGGGAGGAAGGAGGAGACACAGTCTTGCTGGAGAAGGCAATGTGGTTTCATGTGGGCGTCTGCAGTATATTTAGGTGAGTGGTACATGTCAAAGCAATATGAACATAAAAGCAAGTATCCAAAGTTTCCCAGCAGAACCGTCCTCCGTGACATGTTTCGGACAGTTTATCAAGCTACGTAATAAGCTATCTATCTGCATCAGTCTTTTCACAAACAGCATCAGGGAATCCTTGCTGGAAATTATTTCTATTTCTATATTCAATTTTGTTTTCCCAGGCAGCTCCCCTTTAAGCCCATACATCTCAGGAGCTACAGAAAAGCAATATTCGTGGTTGAAAATAAAAAACAGCATTTTTTCTATCACCTTCGGTTCATATCTGAGAGCAATTCTTCACACACGTACAGGGAGGTGAATTTATCATGAGCCAAGTCACGGCCTCACAATGTGCTGTAAAACCTGTATGGATTCAAAACAAATAAAAAGAGCTGAGGTCATTTGTTACAGACTGTGAGTCATAATGTGTGTCCTTGCCGTCTGCATGCCACATGTAAGCACAGATATGAGTCGAGTGCCAGTAGGTGTGAATAAAGTTATATTAATAGATTTCAAAGTGAGTGAGAAAAAGAGAGAGAGAAAGAGAAACCGAGGGGAAAGAAATCAATTTTTGATAAAAAAAGAAAAAAAAAGAAAAGCAAGATCTATGACTGGGAAAAATGAGAACAAAATACAGCATCATTGTGTTTGTGTGTGTTTGTGCGTGTGTGTCTGTGTGCCTATATGAGTAATACTATTACAGGATGTGTTTTTCTTATGCGGACTGAATCAAATAAAATTCAGGTGCATTTTCTCCACCGACATGCTTTTAAAATCTTTTTTTCAAGCTTATCTGATTTGTCAAACCACAAAGGAGGGCATTTGGGGAAACCCGCCTGAGAGAATAACTATATATTAGGGTATTTTTAGCTTATAATTCTTAAAAAATTAAGTTTGACTTTTTTCTTTCACTTATTTGATACACTCAAGACATGAGGTAGCTACTGTAATTACCATCACCTACCCAAAGGGGCACCATGAGAGGCAACAGAATGCAAACAAATGAGAAAAAGGAAACTCCACCCAAACAGATGAGACCTGAACATGCCTCTCTTTCACTGTGGAGTGAAACAGCACAGAGGAAACATGGTTTGTTCTTATTAATGTGACATCTTTCAGTTTAAAATTCTCGTAAGGAAAGTTAATTTTTTTATGTTACATAATATTATATTTTGTTACAGCTGTGCAAGTTGAAGTTTTAATTAGATTATAGGTACAGCGTATGAATTCCCAGAGCTAGATGGCAGTAGACTGCATATTGCAGTCAGCTGAATTCAGTTTTATTCCCCCTCCCAATTCAAGTGCACGATCCTAGCTAGTAGCTACGGTGGTCATTATAGGACAAACAATACTGGTTGTGACTGTAGGCTGTCAGTCTGCTGTTTACCTCATCTGTCAGTATGCTGGATGTTCACATGCATTTATTGTGGAGAAGGTTTTAATTTGAATTTATTTACTTAAAAGGGACAGTGCATGTTAATTAAAATTTATCAATGTAAATCATATAGGTGGAACAGCAATGCACATCTTGGCAGTGGCAACAAATTTGTTGGAAGACTCACAAACATTAGGCCACCATTATTATTATCACAACGAAAAGGGTTTTATATTAATTATGGGATGAGTAGTTCTTTCACAATTTAAAGCAATTATGCATGCAGTCTTATAATCCCTATTGTTATTCATTTTTTTGACATAAAAAATATTTATGGTCATGACTTCAAACTCTTCAAATAAGTATTTTCTTAAACAACATTTAAGAAAACTAAGATGAAATTAACTTCCAGAACTAGAGTCTAAAAAAATGTTTATACAAGGTATGGCCTAAGTTATGCAACCAACAAACTCAAATGCTTAAATTAACAGAAATATGCCACAATTAAACTTTTTATACTATATATGAGCAGAAATCAGCAAACTCTATGGCGTTTTCCTGAGTTACCACTAAAACTTCTAAATTTCACTGCTGCTTCCTGCTTTATAAAACTTGACAGCAGTCAGAGCCCATTACACGTGGTACATTTAAATCAGGTTAGGAAACCTGTACAGCGGCAGTTTGAAAAAACAAGTACTGTTCGTACTTGTTTTGAAACTCTTCCCAGTTTGTGCTGAATATTGTTTATACTCTTGTGTAATGCGCACAGTTGTCTTAGCTGGTTTGTGTTGTTTATATTTAATCTGTTGTAACAGTGTTTATGCTGCCTTCTCCCCAGCTTTCACTTTGCTTTACTAACTTTGCGGGGGGAAAAAATTGAAATGAATGCAGTATCGGAAACTTCTTATTTCTTCACCTTCAGTGGATACAGCTTCCCGCTTTGGCATTAGATGTCTGCTGGTAAACTAATTTGTAGGGATGTGGGGCTGTGTAGCTTTGTGTTTCTAAAGTAATTATGCTTCTTAGACAAACAGCGAGGCTACTGAAAAGATTTTAAACCGTAAAGATAATAGGACCTTCAGGTAAGGACTGAGAGCCTGGCTTCCTAGCATAACAAGGTTCAAACACAGACATCCTAGTCAATGCAACTCATTTCAGCTCGGGCTGCACAGCCATGACCTGAGCCCGTGTCTCACAGAAGAGGCAAGGTTGCTGATGTAATGTTACGCTTCAGCTGGCCGACGCCATTCAATAGGACAACGGGTCAAAAAGGCGAGCGGGGAGAAGAAGAAAAGAAGGAAATAGATCAGGAGAGGAAAAAAGGAAGGTGTGATGGTGATTGGGGGCTCCGTTCTATTCAGGAGATCTCAACAGGTCAGTGGAAAGGAAAGGAAAGCAATTTCAGTTTGTGATGAACTCTGGAAACAACCCTGGCACTGTAATAGATCAGGGGACAAATATAACCTGGATGAGCAGAAACTTAGTTTGTTAACTAACACTACATATCAGTAGCAATTTTTCCTTTTTTTCTTCTTTGTAGTGGGACCATCATTTTGAGAACAACACGAGGAAAGGCTGAATGATGGTAGTATTATTTTTGAGCTCAAGTGCTGTCACCGCTGGGTGTTGGATGCTATTTCAGATTCAGGAGCATGTGTGTAAAATATTGAGAAATCTACTTAAAGTGCTAAATTTAATTGCTGGGTTTTGACAGCTAAAATTTGTCCTTGACAACAAAAATTAATCTATAAAAATAGAAAGACAGGGGCACAAAGCTGATTGCAACAGTCCTGTTCATCTCAGAGGGAAAGATAAGAATGTGCAAATTCAAATAAGAGAATTCCAACTGCAAAATTTGGATCATATGGAAATAAATGTGCAGGATTAAACCCTTTTCACAATGTTTTGCACCCTCATCAGTGACAGTTTAAATCGCTCCCTGTCTGTATATGATCTCGACATTTTGTCTCTTCAGACGGCCCGCATTAATAATGCACAATCGCTCTTCCCTCTCACAGATGAATGCAGAGCTGCCATGTTCAACTCGGAGCAACCCAACAATCAGAGACATGTCATTTCCTATTCCCAACCCACCTCTGAACTGAGAGATAAAATGCAGCCCTTCTCCACGTTTTTTTTTTTTTTTTACATCAAAGAACAATATGTCAGAGCACCCCGTGAGATTTCAGTGCTTACGGTTGGGGTGTGTAAAAAGCGCTTCAGCCGGAAACTTCTTGCAGAGTGGATCCAACTGAAAAAGCAAAGTTTAGAAGAGACAACAGAAACAAGTGGGGTTTTTTTCTCCTTTTTTTCTGTGGAATGTGCAGGAATATCAGCCGCACACAGGCATGCTTTGTTGAGTTGCGGGTGGTTGTGTTGATGTGTAAACCTGTGTTTCTGTCACCAGTCATTACAAAGAAACTCTGCCCTCTATGGTGTGCCTTGTGCAGCAATGACTCGTTTATCTGCTGATGAAACCGCCCTGCATCACATTTGCTGTATGACATCTAACACTTACTCTTTACTAATTTGGAGTTGCTGATTTCAAAAATAGCACCCGCTTTGTTCGATCGATTTTCCTCACAAGTGGCATGATTTAAGGGAAAAGAAATAGAGCATTCCAGTAGTACAGAAGGAGGCACAGAAACACTTTTGGGAATGCTACTTCTCTTTAGTCAGTATTTATGGGTACAGGTCCAAAAATAAATTATCGATTAACCTAATATCTCATCAGCAATGAGACCGATAGTATATAAAATTCAGCTTAAGTAAATAAGGGGCAGGAAAAGAGTCTGATCATTTTGTCTCCACATGGACAGCTTTCTAGTGATGGGGATTTTGAAGATCCATCTTCTAGTACCTCATCTGTCACCCAGAGTTAAATGACTCAGTATAAGATTTGAATCTGCTAAAGGAAGCGGCTGAGTTTGTTTGGATCTAGGCTCACTGAGAAAAACCTGCTGGCACCAAGTTTTCTTTTTATAGGCATCATGAGAGAAGCTCTCATTCCATTCTTTGAAATAGACCATGACTTTGTCTATTGGGTTGATACTGAAGGTCTTTTGGGTGCAATGGGTTGTGAGTATAAAGCAAAGTTGAAGCTTTTCATTGCCAGCTCAAAAAAACAATCTTGCTTTCTGGAAAATGAGAGCATTTTTATCTTTTTGATGCAGGGTTGTGTTATTGTCAGCTTTTTAAAAATGCTAACTGTGATAAAATGACAAACTAGGCATTTACTAATTAATTTGCCCACATTATTACCTTAATCTTAACACACACTAAGCATAAACCAGTGCTGTAAACTAGATTTTGCAGCTCATCAGTGTCATGTTGCAGGAAGGCATCCAGACAGATGAGTTATATGATTGTGAAATGTGATTAATCAGGTCTCAAAACCTATAACACTAAACACCCAAAGCCTCTTTTCATACTATGAGACCTCAGCATCCAGTTTAAATTTCCAAAGCACTTTAGTATCATTTTGCTTTGCTGATATCAATCTGCAACCAACCACAATTTTATTATGCATTATTCTGCCAATGATTTTGTGTGTGCATCTGTTATGCATATGTGATGAACCTTAATCCAATACCATCATATTTGATAAGGAAACATCTCAGAAGCTGAATCCAGATAAGTGCTGGCATCTTTGCTTTTTCAAAATGAACAGCTTGTCACAAACATAAAAATGCACTTATGAAAATAATCCATTTTTTATCTTCTGCCAGTAGTTAATCAGTAGAATTTTATTCATTTCCTATCACGCATTTCCCTGAATACCTTTCAGCAACATTACTCTAGTTACAAACGTAGACATAAAAGATGAGCATAGTTTCAGGTTAAAGTCTTAAAGCTAGCTTCTTTTTAACGGCCAGCTGTGGTTACAAAAAAGACTTTTGGTCCTATAGGAGTGTATGTATGTTTACTGACCTCAGTAAACACTTTACTCATGACTTTATTGGTTCAATTCAATTGTTTTGGGTAATAGTGAATAAAATATTTAATTAATCTCTGGGCAATGACCTCCCTCTGATGCAATCACTGGATTCTGTACGTTTGTAAATGTTAAATAAAAAATATTAGGCATGGATAAAAGCTATATGTGTGTGAATATGCGTGTTAGATGAGGTGAACATGACTTTTAGCAGAAAGTGCTTTGAGTATTGAAATTGAGCAGAAAGCTATAATCGTAGCTATAACAGTACTAATCAATTTACCTCTCATTGTAGATTTTTGCACCTTTTCTACTTTCATAATAATTTGTTTTCATGTCTGCTGAAATTTTGGAAGATTTAAGTTTCTTTTAGCTCAATGACAAATAGGCTAAAGCAGTGATTCCAAAAATGTGATGTGAGGCCCCCTGGTGGGCAGTGAAGACAATGCAGATGGCCTGCAGTAATAACAGAAATTCTGTTAGAAATTACTCACGAGTAATTACGGTTACATATTTCTATAAATGTATTTATTTACGTAAAAATTTATTTACATTTATGATTTAACATTATTCTGAAATGCACTGCTTTTGTATTGACATTTGTGTCCCAGTTGCAGGTGGGTCACACATTGGCCTTAAGACTTTGTACATGACTGGACTCTCAATTGCCCCCTTGGGGATAAATAAAGTCTTTCTGATTCTGGGTAGCATCAGCAATTTATAGGAAAGAACCTGTACTTGTTTTTACTTTTTTAAATAAAAAAAAATCAAGGACATGTAATTGAATTGAAGTGAAGATTTAAGAAATCTGTTGATGCTAACACCTTACTGTGGTGTGGATCTACAGCAAACAGGAAAGCGCCTCCAATTTGCCTCTAAATGTTGCCCTGTGTCAGCTGGGATTGGCTCCCGCCTTTCTGTGACTAAGTGGGATAAGCAATTTTGTTATGCAATCGGCATAACACAGATGTAAAAGGTTAAGGGACTGCCACACACAAAGCATACATTTGATGAATATAAACCTGAATATCAGCAGTGAATGAAAAAGTCTTTAAAAAAGACCAAGTTGCAATAGCTTTTGCACAATGACGAGAGCAAACTTTAGCAGTAACAGCAAACGTTAAACAGAACCAGTCATCAAAAAGCAGAGAGTCTGTCAGTTCAGCTGTACTTCTCAGGCCTCTCTTTAATAAGGTCGGGTCATATCCTCGCTTCATTGTCTCCTGGGAACGCTATTCATCTTTTATTACATAACATACGCGTCAATTATCCACCTCTGGTTCTGATCAAGTCTTTCTCTTTTGGCCTCTTTGCCTTTAAGGCAAAATGCTTTATCTTGTCTGTGGCTCTGCATTCCTCTCTCTGTCGCTCTGTCTCTGTACTTTCTTTTCATCATCCCTCATCCTCGGTATCATTGATTTAACCTCACTTTGTATAACTGGCCTTCAGTCCCCGCAGAGCCCGCTTTCAGAACAATACACATTTTAGCCTTTGCCTAAGATATTGCACATCTCATTTCTAGATAGGAACAGGACAGCCTCTAGTGGTGCATCAGTGGTACTTCAACTTCACCTTGCCTTTTCTTCAGAAAGCTCAAAGGCAGCTGAGAGACAGTGACACATTCAGATCCATACACCCTCTTATCATTTACCTCACAGGGTGTTAAAGAAGCTGACACTATAAAAACATACAAACAAATTATGCTATACAGAGTGCTTTGATTCATGATGTCCTGTAATTTACAGTATTTTGCATTAAATCGCATGAAACAGACTTTTAGATCAATTTTAAAGTTCAAGCAATCACATCAATACACATTAGGACCACATCTAAACACTGAACCAAACCTGCAGAGGTAAACACGTTCGGCTAAATGTAGACGTGTGGTGCAAACAACACTTCTGAAAGCAAACTTCTAAGCAAATAAGAATGGACAAATGGCAGCATATAACAAGAAAGTCCCATATGGAGATGAGTTTGATGTCCAACATTAGTCACTCGTTAACATGCTTGCTGTTTGCAGATTGCTGCAGAGCTATGTGCCTCTCTGCTGTTTCCTCCCTAATCTTAGAAATACTGTGTCCAGTCATAAATAATGACTAAATCAGCACTCCAGTTTTCTGACCCATAAAAGTGAAACGCAGCGCAGCTCCTAAGCCCTGTGCTTGTGTGTTTGCGTGTGCATTTGTGCAGAGCTTTGTGTATGTGTCAGAGAGATGGATAGGGTGGGAAGGAGTTCTGCTTGAAGCCCAGTGGAGAAACATTTTGGTGAATGCCTCCCTGTCTTTTTCCTCCTCCTCACCCTTGCGCCTGTCTCTCCCCACAGTGAAAATGCCTCGTGAAGAGGCCGGATATGAATTCATTTTACGCTGAGATGCAGTCAGTAATTTAGTAATGCCCACCATCTGTTATCGTCAGCTAGCTGCCAGACAAGCAGGGGCAACACAAAGAGAAATGCAACACCAGCTGGAGAGTTGCAGACGTCAACAGTGAGACACATGGTGCCACCTTGCTATTGACGAACAGCCCTTTTCAGAGTCATCTATAGCCTGTTTACTGAGCGGTAGCTTCTCCATTCCCCACAAAATACAGCTTCGGACAGATGTGACAAAAGCCTAACAATGATAGGGAAGACAGCAGATTTTTTTTTCCCTGGTTCAAGGATTGCTATTATTTTTGGGCAGCAGCTTAGCTTTCAAAAATGACAAATTTGATTCTGACATTATTTTGCCCTTCAGCGAGTTGTACAGGATTATCTCATGTTGTTGCCCTTCCTCTGTGCATGTTTAATCTCTGTTAGAGGTTTAAAGAGAAAGCTGAGAGATTCAGCTTTTCTGCTTCTTCTTACATTTCTGTTTGTATAATCATTTGTGTGCTTTGCTATACATTATACATATGCACAAAGGTAAATACTAAGGTTTTTATATAGCAATTCATAAAGGTTTACTTCCAATTTTAAGCTGTTTGCTTATGCACAAGCCTTAACCTGTAGGACTGAAAATTAAACTGCATTTATTTCTAACGGTGATTCAAAAGGATCTAAGGAACATCCTCATTGTTTCAGTAGTGCTGCTAATCAAATGCACTTGATTAACTAATAAGGACTGAAAGCCTTTTCTCTCTGGTACAGATAAATAAATAAACATGGCGGCATGGCTTAAGTTTGGCAACTTGCCTCTTAACAAACCACAAGACTTCTGGAACAATGTTCTTTGGACAGACAAGACCAAAGTATAGATGCTTGACTATAATGCGCAGCGATAACCAAACACAGCATATCAGCACAGACACCTCATATCAGCTGTCAAGGACAATAATGGAGGGGTGATGATTTTGTGTGGTACTGCAGCCATAGTACCTGCATTCAATCAGTGGACCATGAACTTCTCTGTATATCAAAGTATTCTAGTGTCAAATGTGAAGCCATCTGTCTGACGGCTAAAGCTTGGCTGAGAGTGGGTCATTTAACAGGACAATGATCCCTATAAGAGCAACAAATCTAAAACTGAATTACTTAAAAGAAAAGAATTAAGGTGTTTGCAATGACTCAGTCAAAATCCAGACCTCATCCAGGTGCAGCATTAAGGGAGCTGTGCATAAATAAATGTCTGACAACCTGAGAGAAAAAAATATCGCAAAATACCTCCACACTGGTGTGAAAGACTGATGAAGTCATACAGAAACTAATTAATTCATGTTATTGCTGCTAATGGTGCTTTTACAAGCTACCAAAAATAATGAGGAGAACTTCCTTTTACAACATGACTGCAAAGCTGCTGTGAATTTTATATAAATCACCAGTTTAAGTTCTTTTGTTTGCGTTGTTAGGCAGGTGATAGGTGGATACCACATGGAGTATACCCTGACTATCTACTAAGCATCAGCTCAACTAATGTGATTGACTAAATTTCTCGACACTGGATTTCAAATGATTGTGAATTTTTAACCCAATTATTGGAAAATTTCCATTATTAACAGCATATCCAAGAAGTATCTACTGTAGTTTTCCAGCGAAGGTCTACAATTGTATCTGTTAGCACAAATAACAAACTAGCTGTCTGTGTAATGCATACATAGTATATGCATGAACATTATTAATTACAAAGCATGCTAATGTTAGCTGATAATTTAGCCTCCCCCTCTTGTCCATGACACAGACAGACACACACACAAACACACGCAATCAAAGGTGACGTCATGGTGACTAAATCCATCTTTTATATACAGTCTATTATGCTTCCAGAAGAATAACAATTTTGCCAAATACGGCCCCCATCACCACCACTACTACCACTATAATGTGTACCTGATTGTTTATGGCTTCTGAACAATAAATAAACCATACTGCCATTTTCCACTCTGCTGGCTGCATAATTTATCATTGGGGAAAATGGTGCAAATGTTTCTGTCATGTTTGCTCAACAAGAAGTGTTTGAGGAATTGCTGATGAAGGAGAAATTAGCTAGATGAGGAAACAGAGCTCGAGGTCAAAGGGGCTTGTCACTGATATTTAGACTTGACAGTAATCAAGAAAAGTAATTATTGACTGTAGACAAGTAGGAACAATTAAATCTGCTTTCTTCTGACTGAAAGAGGATTTGTGACAGTTGTTTCCTCATCTTTCATTCTATCATTTAAATCTAAAAAGCACTCAGAAACTGTAAACATTCTCACTCAGTCACATTACAAATGCACACACGGACACAGATCTCCAGATGCCACCATGAATCGAGTGTGTAGAGTAGACTGATGACTCTATCCTTCAAGTGCCATTATTGATCACTCACTGACTGTTAACTAATCAACACGAAAGAATGCAAACCCTGCCAAATACTGTTTCTGTAATGAGATGGGATTAGGCGAGCCGTAGTTCATTATTCTAAACTAATTAAGACCAGTTCTCTGGGAATACAAGACAGTTGCTACCTTTAGATACATTTAACAGGTTACCACTTGGCTATAGCTACTCACATGTACTGTTCTCTTTATCAAATTAACCACAGTGCTGAGCATTGTTATTGACCTCATGTTACAACTACAAACTGAAAATAAGTTATGAGTTCCAGAGATGTTCCTACATTCTTGTAAGAGCCACCAAGTCGTGATCTTTGTGGTTGCAAAAAAGACATTAAGAAGCCTTGACAGGCTTGATCTCTATAATCACTTTTTGAAATCACTCACGTGGGATCATACTGAATAACATTTTAAATGTTTTGTAAATTTTGGTCATACTGGATAATCTTCCTTTCTAAATTTCAGAATGGAGGATTATCCCGAGTGTGCTCATCAGCTAATGATTGGTGATTGACAAGCTACATCTGTCCTTCATGCTATATCTGATGTTTGCATTACCATTTCACTCTGCGGGGAACATTGCTAACCAAATACAAGTTTGACTCTCTCTATAGAGGGAGATGTTTTGGCAGTTTGCCATTGTGGTTAACACATATTTGAATGTTCCAGACGAGCAATCTTCTCAGCAAGTTGTTCCAAATTCAACCTAAGATCACATCACGCAAACTCACAGAAACTGCAAGAAATCAAAGAACAACATCTGCGACTCCACAAACCTCATTTAGCATGTCAATTTAAATGTCAAAGTCCATGACAGTACAAGAGTGAGAAAGTATGTCTTGTTTGGAAAGGCTGCCAGGAGAAAGCCTCTTCTTTTTAAAAAGGCCATGAGAGCATGACTAAGATTTACAGAAGACTAACCACAAGATTAACCACACAGAATATCAACACAAACACCTCATATAAACTGCCAAGCACGGGGTTGGAGAGATGACGATTTTGACTTATTTTGCAGCCAAAGCATCAAGGTCTCTTATAGTCATTAAATGAACCATGGATTCCTCTGTATACCAAAGCATGCTAGAGTTAAATGTGAGGCCATATTTAAAAAACAGAATTTTTGGAAAAGTGGAAAACAGTGGTGCTCTGCACTTGCCAGATACAATACAATATAAATAGATAGATAACTGAGTACTCGTCCAAGTGAGCTTTATTAAACAAACATTCATCCTCCTTCTAGTAATAGACCATGACCTATACAAATGTACCTTGTGAAATATATGCCTACCCAAATCAGACCCAGCGTTTTGTTTGTTCAAATTCATCATTTTATTATACAGTAAACAGAATCGTCCATTGTCTGAAGAAAGGATAGTTAAAAAGATGCTATGTTACAGGATTTATCATAGTAGGCGAGGGATTTAGATAACACAAGAGAAGCCTAATCACAGTCATGAATATGCTGAATTTAAAGTAATCTAGAAAAGATTACAATTATAGGGATGGTAGTGTAAAAAATTAACTGAACTCTGTTTGCCCAGTGTGAGGGGAAAAAAGGATTCCCATGACTTATTTAGAGAACTATTATACCTCTGCATGTACTGGCACAGTGAAAAAAATGATATAAAAAGCACATTCTTTGATACAGAGTATATTTACTGCTTCATTTTTTACTGTTTTTCATCATTATTATTCGTGTTATCGTAAAAATGAAATCTGATATCGGCCAGCTTATTAAAAGGGCATTTCAGGGCTCGGCTGTCTCATAATCCATACCCTGAAAAATATCCTCATTTTGTCTGCATCTGTGTGTGTGTGTTTTACAGAGAGATAAAGAAAAGGGGAGAGAAATAGTGTGTGTGCGTTAATGTGCGGTTGTGGATTTATCCCTTCTCCCCCCTCCTCATCCTTCTTAATGCAAAGTGCAGGCGTGAAGCCATTAGAAGGCAGAACAAGTGAGATGAGTTAGGAGAGGGTAAAAGAAAGTAGAACTGTGGGACTATGTGCCTCTCAACACGCGCACATATATCACAAAAAAACGCTCGCACGTCTCTGTTTGTTAGAGGTCTGAATCTTCGCAAGATCTCTCCAGAGTCTCGTTACGATTGTGCTGATTGTAGTGGACACGGACACACAAAGACGAGGTGTTTACTTGTGTAATGGGGCCTGCTGAGGAAACAAACAAAATCACACCACAGGGATAAGACTTTGAAAGAGAAAACAAAGATCCATTTCTACATTTTGCAGGTTTAAATGCCATTGGAGAAGATATCTAATTAATGAGGCTGAAATAGGATCAAGTGGGAACCCAAAGGCTTTGCATGTAATCAGACTTTCACTGGACTAACAGAGGGTGAAAGGCTACACAATACTGGAAGATTGAACTTCATATATTTCTACTTTTCCGTAGTTGATATTTCTACTCAATTCCACTGTCATCTGCTAATACTTAGCAGTTACTTCAACATTAAAGCTGATCCCCCATATATATCCTGAGAGCATATCGCAGATAGCATAGGCTTGCATAGAGAAAGCTTTGGGAGGAGAAAAAAACAAAACATGTTTGATTAGATTGTAATGAGTTGTTCCACCAGCCTGCAATCGTTATCAGAGGGGATTTCAGACTAAGATCACTATCAAATATATTGACAGAGAAGGATTTAGCCCACAGTAGAGAATAAGTCAAGCTCATGCCAAACAAAGGCGATAATGAGTTGTTTAAATGCATTGTCTCTTTGAGGGAGACTAATTCCTCTGTATGGAGTCCTCATAGCGAGAACAAACACTGATCAGTAACTTATTATACGACTAGGAGTTTATATAAGCAATCTAATATGATAATATTGTGATTCAATGATTCCGTTGGCGCTAATTAGTGGCTGTAGTAGCACAACAATGAACTAATTCTGTGAAAAATCTAGCATAACAGTATCTGCCTATCTGTTATCTATCTTGCAGATAGATAACAGATAGGCGCATATATATATATATATATATATATATCTGCCTAGCTAAATATTCTCTCATCATAGTGCCAGAAGACAGCAAAATATATTGGCTCAAAAAATACTGCACTGGATATGGTGCATTTTATCGGATGCTACTTTTAAAGTGCCTTGTTTATTTTAATCCACTGCATTTATGTGACAGAGACATTAATAAAGGATTAAACAAGCAGCCGCCAACCTTTTTCACATGTTGGAGCCAAATTTTGAGTTGTCTGACTTTCTAAAAGGCCGCCTGAAAGAGTCGGCTCTCTAAACCTCCCAGATGGTTCTAAACATCAAAAGGTGTTGACACAAATATCCTGCACGTTACACAAAAGCAAATATTAGTTAAGAGTAAATACCATTAAAGCAGATTTATGTAAAGTAACCACATTTTATTTTTTTTAAATCTTATATCTTAGCCTTTTAATTTCCTCCAGGGCCTGAGATCAACACCTACCAAAAGCAGGTATTCTTCATTGTACTCATTATTTTTTAGGGTCATTTATGCTCCTGCTCTGTCTGATTGGATCTGAAGCTGACAATCTATCCATAACCAAACAACAAAAAACAATCAGTCAAAAAGGAAGCACAACAAAGGGAGACAGGCACTGCAGCAGAACTGTCTCTGGAGTCTGATGAGAAATTTTATCAATTCATTTTCCTTCACTTATCCAATTCAAGATGAGCAGTGAGGCTGGAGCACAATTCAGCTGTCATAGGGCGAGACGTGGGGTAGAACATGGACAGGTTGCCAGTCTGTCTTTGGATTGTGGGAAGAAATGAAAGTCCCCAGGAAGGAAGCCACACAAGCATGAGGAGAACATGTAAATTCCACAATGCAAGGCTCCCCTCATAGTTACTGGGCTCAAATTTAAGCCAGTATAACAAGAGTCACACAGAAATTGCAGTGTAAGGGTGGAGCAGCAGCGGAGGAGAAAATTCTGGGTGAAGTTTTGAAGTGGCAGGGCTGAGCTGTGTGGTGGCGCTGTGGGGAGCCCGAGTCACTGGATGAGCTCTTCATCCCAGTGGGCTTTAGTTCTCATCCACACAGCATGATGTAAATGTCACCTCCACCAGACTCACTTATTAAGGCCACGCAGCTGGAGAGATGCCAAAGCTTGGACTGACATTCAAAATGTGCTGTAGTCAGAGGCAATATAAGAGTACTGTTTAGATATGAGTTTAAATAGTAAGAGCACTTAAAAACTAAACCAGTGAAAACATTTTTTTCCCTGCCACGATCACTGAACAAGCCTGTATTCAAAACTCTTTCCTCTGCAGTATCACACTATGCTCTCAGGTGGATATATATGGACTATACATCACTGTTTATATTGATTTCAGATCATGTTCGAGTTCCCTGCACCAACAAACATAAAGACATGACCACCAGTCAATAAATCAACCTCATGTTATATTCATGCACAGCTCAACCACCGTTTTACCTCCTGCACCTGTACAACATTAGAGTCTGCAGCAAGAGAGCTAGCAGGATAAAAAGAGAAACACTAGAAACAGACCACTGAATAAAAAAGAATGCTTGATTAAGACCCATTGCATAGTTGCCCAGTGACCCAGACCTATGAAGTGAAAATAGTCTCAAAAGATTTGTAACCCGATTTGTAACCCGTAAACCACATTTGTCCGTAACTTCAAATTTGTGTATGCATAAAACGTGATTTGTAAATGTACAACAGCTTACATCTAAGTACAAATTCTCATGTGGACAAATAGTTAAACACGCATGCACCAGTCACCTGATACACACAGTCAAAACCACGTTTATGCACAGATCACAGTTACAACTGGACAAGGAGTTTTGAGACTCATTTCACGTCTCAAGATTCGTGCGTGCACGAGGCGTTTAAAGGCTGGTAAAATGCTGGATCATCAGAGTGTTCTTCGACAGCTCCAACTAACAGATAAAGCTTCTGCTAAATGAAAAACGATGTATCCAAAAAGCAGACACACAAAATGTAATCTAAAATGATCCATAAAATGACCCATTCTAAGGTAGTAAACCGTTTGTGTTTAATGTATAATTATCTCTGAAGGTTGACCACCGAGGTGCGCCGCCATCTGTCTTCTTTCCTCTCTGATGACCCAGCATTCTACCAGCCTTTAAACACCTCATGCACGCAAGAATCTTGAGGTGTGAAATGAGCCTCAAAACTCCTTGTCCACTTGTAACTCTGATCTGTGAGTAAATGTGGTTTTGTCTGTGTGTATCAGGTGATTGGTGCATGCATGTTTAACTATTTGTCCGCATGAGAATTTGTACTTAGTTGGAAGCTGTTGTACATTTACAAATCATGTTTTACGCACACAAAAATTTGAAGTTACACACAAAATGTAGTTCAATTAGTTCTAACCATACAGACCCTTCGAGCAACGAAGGGACACTGAGACACTTTGCTGGATCAAGCAAAATGTCCCAGTGGGTCTAAATTGCAGTGGGAAGATTAACTGGTCACTGCAGATTAATACATTCTGAGGAATCACCTATAATAAATATTTCTACCCTTTAGAAGTGATCTTACCCAGCATGACAGTATCTCTCTTTATCCAGAGGACACAAGGGGTCACTAAATGACTTGATCACAGATCATAGGCAGATTGGTACCAACTTCTTGGGCAACATCAAAACACCAAATGAGTTTCTCTCCAGTACTTTCAGAGACTTTTAGAATCAATGCCGAGGTGCAATGAAGCTGTTCTGGTGGCACGTTATGACCCAGCACCTTACTAACTCAGCTTATGCTCTTTGTCACCAATCTGTACGTGCCTATGTATAATTCTAATGTGAAAGCTCAAAATCAAAATATACCAAACTTAACAGGCACTTACTGGGTGTCATTGTTTAACAGATCAAATCTCTCCATCTTCATAGTCGGCCATTTCTTAAATTAAATACACGGGAATTAGAGTCCTGCTTCTTTATGGTCACCTTAGAGTAAGAATTAAATAAAAAAAATTTAAAAAAAGTAATTGCATGTTTTACCACCTCAACATTGATTAGGTAATGCATTTCAAATACCAGAGTTAAGAAATGACTGCACAGGCAGACAGATTTGTTGAAAGGAAAGAAATGATAACAGAAAAGTTCTGCTAGCTTATAGCACCACTAACTCTACTGCAACCATTTCCAAACTGGGCTTATGATGATCTATCCTGCAGTTGCCTTACAGTTAGACAGTGGAAATAACTAGAAATTTACCAGGCAAGAGACTATAACTAAAAGAAAGTTAAAAAAAAATTGACACTTGAATTTAACTAAAAAAAAACCAATGTTGTCAAGATTTCAGCTATTAAAGCAAACATAAGATGTGACTTCAAAATCTGGAATAACCTTAATTTCAAAGTCTGAAGATTGCTAAACCTTTCACAACTCTAGACTAAGGTATTTCTTTCTTTGTCTTTTAATTGATTGATTTTCATCTTCTGACAAATTGCTTGTTTAGGTTGATTCTCCATTAACAGCTTTATTTTGGCCACTGAGAGCAGCTGCTGTATTTTAATTCTTACTCTGACACGGTATAAGACAAATACATGGTTTAAAAAGATATTAAGTGCCAATTTTAAACCCTGTCCTTTTGTAACAGTAGATCAGATTCTTTATTAAATGCAAATATTCTGTTTTACAAAACTTTAGTTGTTTTTTTTTAAATAAACTGCCCCACTTGCAGTATATTTGTGCCCCTGTTTCTTCATTTTATATTCTTCTTTCAGGTAAAAACAGTTATATTTTTAATCAAGAAAAATAATATTAAATGTTTCTTTATGTTTCTAAAAAAAATTTAATAATTTTCAAACTGTATGTTTTGTATCCGTTTAACCGTGATGTAGTCCACCGCAGTTCACGGTAAAATTTATCATTTTAAATGTAAAGATTAAAGAAAGTGTTTACAGGAATCCAAAAATAGTCTCTCTTTTCTTCTTCTTCTTTTTTTTTTTTTTCAACAAATCTACCATAAACAAGCCTAAGTGGCCCCATTAAACCTGCTCTGTGGATTTATTCCTTCAGCACTGCGGAGAGCGGCAACAGCGAGTGGAAGGTCAAGTTTCAGCACCACGGACAGCAACACTTTCATTTTTGGCAACACGTCGGGCTCAGAGAGGCGCTTTAAACGGTCAAAAGTACATTCTAAAGAACCTGGGTGACCTAATCGAGTCTGTAAAAAAAACTCCCAGAAATAAACAATCTTAAGTAAACAAATGTAGTTTCAGAGCTGAAGATTTTTAACAACACTAAAACAAAATGAGCATGTATGGAGAGGGGAGGAAGAACCGCCAGGATACAACTAATGATTAGCGCAGGTCTCAATAAAACCCATCAGCAGGGAGGATTGGGGGGTGGTGGTGGGGGAGGGGGCGGGGCTGTTGTTGTAAGTCACGATTTAAACATTAGTTCCAATCTAATTGCAAGGCATACTTGGCTTACAATAGCATCTCTAGTCAAATAAGGCAACATTCTACAAACTCTAAAGGAGGTGTCAAAGCACTAAGAAGCCATTTGTAAGATTTAGAAAGTTACCAGAAGGCGCCAGAGAGCGCCCGTTGCTTTCCAAAAGACGTAAGTGATGCGTCATTTATTGACAGATAAGCCAGCCATTGAGTGGATGACGTAAGTTTGACAAGTCTGCCTTTAAAAGGGGAAAGCAAGCATAAGGGCATTAAGCAGACCCTCTATTAGCGCCCAAACCATATATTACGTCAATATCCAACTCGCTTGGTGTGTCTTAGAGCGCACTGTAACTACCTGAAAGTGGTCAGAAAATGCAATCGGACAAGTAAGGGTGACTACAGTTTAAGTTTCTTACATCTTCGTCCTCACAGCGCTGGCGGTGGTTCTGCTGAAACCGGGTTCGCTGGCTCTGTGCCGCACTCTCCCCTTCCACACTTTGCCCGAGGAGGTGGCTCGCCTCTGGAGGGTTGGGGAAGGATTTGTTCGTGTTGATCTTGCCGGTGAATCTCTGATACAGTGACGCCATGTCGACTGCTTGTCATAAAATAAAGAAGGGATAACTTGGCTCTGCTTTCAATCAATAAATGCGCGTGCGCGCACACACACATATACAAAAAGTTCGAGCAGGTCGATCCGCTGTGGTTGGAGTGATTCGATTAGATGACGCTCTGATTCAGTTGGAAGAAAGAAAAAAATATCACTCTGTGTTCAGGATGCATGGCACGTACTTTCAGGCACGCCGGTCGGGTCTCAACGATCCTGCAGCAACGCAGTTCTCACACTTTCCCAACTTGATCCCGAACTGATGCAAATACAAGGAGGCTGAATCAAGCATCCCGGACGGATCCGAGAAAAAGGGGGAGAAGCCAGCTTCGGCTGGTAGATATCCCGCTTCTCTTTCCCTCCCTTGTGGTAGAAAAGAAGGTGACGGCTGATAAACGTCCGGGGAGTGATGGGGCTTTGCCTTACAAGTATTTGCAGACACCAGGTGGTGTGCCAAACAGCGGCGAACGACACAAATCAACCTTAACACATTAAAGTGCAGATTTTGCAGTGAAAACTTGCGGTGCTTGACTTAGCACATAGATCAGGTTCTAGTATATTTAATAGTTGTTGTTTTGTTTTTCTTTTTATTTCTTTGAATCTTTGCCTCCATTTGGGTTACAGACCCGCTTTGCAGAGAGCAAGAGTGCCCTCATGTGGACGACAGCGCAGAAGACCGAGACAGACATGACACATTTTCAAGGAGACAGGTTTTCATAGAGCATAAAATAGGAAGACTGGCTTCTCTGATATCACTCAGTGAGACTTCCCGTGGTTCCAATCCCCCATATTAGTTTATACCCTCCATGTTTCAGGTGACAGGATACAAGACACCATTATTTGCTTCCCCATTAAACAACAAAAATATACAGTTTTCTTGCAAAATGCAAGCTGCAAACACAGAGATGAGATGAGTCACTGCCTTTAAGACAGAATAAACTTGCATTTTAAGCCTAGAGCTCCATTAAATCACAAATCAAGTTAATTATTTCTATTACTGTCTCATCTGCCTGTTGGTTTCCTGTTTTAACAGAATAATCATGTATAATTTCGAGGAGCCCAAAGGGACCTCTTCGAATTGTCTGCTGTCATCTCAGCAGCCATCCAAATCCTAAAGACACTCACTGTCTTGTTTATTACTATCTTAAATCATATAAGAATAAAAAGCATTAAAACCCTCACTCACATCTGAGATGCTATACCTGCTAAATCTTTGGCTTTTTTTTTTGTTACATAACACATAAGTTAAATGTTTGCTTGATTATTAAAAGAGCTTCAAATTAATTATCTGTGTATCTGTTTTAACCCTAACCCTAACAGGAAGTTTTAAAATGCTAAAGTAAAAGATTACACATATTTCAAAAAGGAAAACATCAAAAGGCAGTAAAAACTGTTTCTTTGTGATGCTGACTGTCCTCTAAGACACACTTGTTTTTTTTTTTTGCTGTGCCAGCTCCAGGAGACTCATTTTATACAACAGACCCCGGAACCTGTCATCTAATTTGATTTTGTGAGAAGTCGCAGGACACAGAACACCTCCCTCTGTGTTTCCAACAAGCTCAGCATGTTGGGATTTCTGCCAACACCGACTAACTCATCCACTCACCACAACTCAACTACCTCTCAAGTTCTCAAGTCCTCAAGGAGAAGCTTAACACCACATGAATTGCAAACATCCCGCATGTATAACAGCCCACATCTGTTTAGACTTACCCTTTAATTGAGATGACTTCCTAAAAAAACATTAGACAGACACACAACTCCCAACGTGCACATTGCAGACCC